>JAAILG010001423.1:0-67485 GCA_012026655.1 Hydrolagus affinis | reverse complement strand
CGAGGGGCATGGTGGAATGTGTAGTTGGGTGGTGTGGCTTCAACGAGGGGGAAAGTGTCGCCTGGGGTGATCCAAGTCTCCGTCAGGGCCATGATGTCAACATTCTCATCAAGGATGAGATCGTTGATGGCCAGGGTCTTGTACTGGACGATAACTAGTGTACTGGACGCTTACTATAAAGTAAATAACTGTATATTCTGTGGGTGAAACGCGACAGCCAATTGTGCACAGCAGTGTCAAGTCCAATTAAGTGACCAATTTATTTATTTGAAGGAATTATTTAGATTGTGGAGCAAGGAAAGTTGCTCAGTTTTCACTGTGCGGATACAAACGCGGGTCTCTCGTTTGCGAGGCGAGTGCTCTAACCACTAAGCTGCAGAATTCCACTATCATTCTTCTTCACAAGTTACTGATTAGCTTATTTTATACAGGTTAGATTGTTGACATCAATTAATAATCATCCCATTTGATATACTGCCAACACATGTCGAGATGTCTACCGTGCTTTTCCATTAATTGCTGCCCAGTGTATTTGTAGGCAAACAAGCAGCTATTCTGCATATAGAAATGTCTCCCAAATGGCTATAAAAGTGCAATTTATCTTGGGGGGTAGTTGGCTGGGAACCTGGGAGAAAATAGGTCTCTTTTCCATTAGCATTACGGAATCTTTAATAGTCACCTGAATGAGCAGAGAGTAGTTCGGATTAACGTCTTATCCGAAAGATGGTTCCTCAGGCAATGAGTTACCGGCTCAGGCTACTGGACTGGACTGTGACTCCAACTTGAGGCTTGAACCAACAACCTTTTGATCCAGTGTAACTGCAACTGTATTGGGAGATGGGGAGAAGTCGGGTATAAACTGGAATAATCACTTTGAATAGTCAGTGGGCAGTGGACGTTCACTACCAGTATGGTCGCTAGTAATATCAGGATATTCTACTGGTCCAGATGTACATTCAATGGGTTGTAAGATAGTATCACTAAACCACGGCGTTCTAAGTTGGCTCCTTCCCTTTCGTGCCACTTTCCAGGACCCGCAGTTTAATCCTAATTATCATTCGCTGCTGTCTAAGTGAGTCCACTGTGTGCACAGCAGAGAATGATTCCCCAGTTTGCAGCATGCACTATGACTCGCTGCTCTGCCCTTCCATTCCAACACTGCTTCCCTCTTGACGTTGACCTCATAAGCATTGTCATCCCAAATTGGGGACTGACTTCCAGATTGATAAGCCCGACCTTCAGTCCTGTCATTCAACCGTTCTGCTTGTCCTCAATGTGCCAGGACAGTGCACATCCATGTACTTTTCTGCTTAATTCTTTATAGCGTCTTTTATAACAAGATAACCCATAAATGTCCCAGCTTTTCATGCACCAGTTGTCAAGACATCACTTTAATCTTATAAAGATAGACAATTATAGACCTTACAAGTGCATTTGCCTAAGGTGCACTATGTATTTAAATGCAAACAGGCGACACATTCTATTAAACTCAAGCAAGCACTGACCTGGAAGAGTTCAATCCCAAGGCAGTACCCACGGCTCATTCCAACACATCCTCCTCAATTGGCTGCTGGAATTCCTGTTTCCCTGGAAACTGTATGAATTACCCACAGTTCATTGTATAGATGGGTCCTCGTATCTGCCCATGTTAGATGCAAACGCTTCAATCAAGTGGGTTCCGGTGTCCTACGCCTTCGAGGCGGTGCCACACATGAAGGGCACTATATAGATGCAAGTTGTTGTTGTTTCGGCTTATGGATCAGGCAAGTGCAGGGCTGCACTCCCTACCTGCAAAGATGCGCTTGGATGTTGAAGGACAAGGTTAATGCAAAGTCATGAAGCCTGTACTCGTGATTTTCAATTATATTTATTGATTTTCAAACCCGTGTGTGTGTATTATATATATATATATATAATACGCATCAAGGCAGGGGATGATAATTCTGGCAAATGGAATATTTGTACTAATTAGCTAGTATTATTTATTGTTATTATTCCGAGGTCAGGTATTCACTTGTTGGATTTAGAGTACAGCTCCCTCTACACTGTCCATCCAAACTGGAGTTAAGCACACAGTACATTTACTAACCATCTCCTATAATTTCATAAATTGTCCATTTTCAGCAAGCAATATTACAAACTCTTGCATTTATTGAATTTGAAGCCCAAATACAGATGACAAAGTTCCCCCTTCCAACTTAAGAGTGAATCTTGGGCTTTTTCGCTGTTTGCTGGACTATTTTGAAGAGAAAACTAGGAACAGTTTCAGGGAGGTTGGAAACATTGTACATTAATAAGAGGAGATGTTACTGCAGGGTTTAGAGAAGGCAGTATTTTCCACAGTGGAGCTCAAAGCAATGATCTGACCGAATATGACAGGAGGAGAGAACAGACAACTGCACATTCTGACCCAGAGCTCTCAACAACGTAGGTCCAGTCAATTCCACTCAAATGAAGCAAGTTAACTCATTCGCTGCGGGTCTATCTATTGTGTTGCATTCTCTGGTAAACTGTAGCAATGTGTTCAATTACAGCAATGGAAACCTTCTCCTGTCCCCACCCACACCCCCCCCACCCCCCCCCACACACACACACACAATATCATTCTGGGACTGTGCAACCCCCAACCTACATCCTGTGGAGAACTGGATCTGAAAATCAACACTCAGTGCCATGATTTGGGGCTCCAATGTATTGGAGCATTGCTAAGACCTGAACTCTTCATCTTCTGGCCAATATTCGTTCTGCATCCAAATCCAAGTGAATTACTTACCCTGCATCTCGTTGCAATTAGTGGTACATTGCTGGAGTACCAACCCACCATCCTGTAACTCAGTTACACCTCACAAGCGAGACTTGGGTTCGATTCCTGCGGAGGGTGAAACGTTGAGCGAGTTTTCTTACTCCACACGGCTCTGTTTACCCTGCAGTAAGTAGGAACCCGGTTAGTCAATTGGTTGAGCGTTTTTCCGGGGGTCATAATTCCTTTGAACAAATAATGATAATAATTTGATCACTCAAACCATAACTATTACACGACACTGCTGTGCGCAATTGGTTGCTGCATTTCGCCCACAAATAATAATGATACTTGCATTCGATATCGTGCTTTTCATGTCTTTTAGAAGTGGATTGAAATGATCAGTTTATTATAGTTTTATTTGTGAGGGATTATTATTAGGTGAGTGGAATAAGGAAACTTGCTCAAGGTTTCTCCCTTCCTGGATTTGAACATAACTCTCAAGCTTGTAAGGCGTGAGCTCTAACCGCTGAACTACAGGACTTCAAATGTAACGTCAGTTCACTTTATAGTATAGTCTGTGAAGTGCTTTGAGAGGTCTCAAAGACGTAGTAAGGCGCTGCATCAAATGCAAGGATTATTATTATTAAGATCTGCCTAAAATCAGTGGTTACATGGCTCTCAGAGCAAGCGTGCAAGGCTTTAAAATTTAACTTGATTTGTGTTAAAAAATACATAGAGCAAATCAGCATTATGGTTAAAAATAATACGACTCATGAATATTTTATCTTAGAACAAAAATAACTGCGGGATTTTGTTTAGGAGCGAACACAAACTCACACAAAGCACTACTGCAGTGTAGAGTGACCTAATTCTACTGCAGAGGCAGCCAGCTGGAAGATACACAGGATCCAGTACACGCACGTTTGCCTTAATCCGCCCCTGAATGCTAGTGCACGTCTCTGCAGATTAGAGAGGAAAAAAATCATCTGTGGTAATCTTTCTTCTAATACTGTGGACTACTTACAACACACTGAGTGATTCGGTCACTCAATCCATGACTGTTTGTTGGACACTGCTTTGCTCAATTGGCTGCCGCGTTTCACTCACAAGAATATGCAATCAATTCACGATTCACTTTATATTCTGTGAAGCGCTTTGAGACACCTCGAAGCTGTGATAAGGTGCTATCTCAAATGAAGGATTACTATTATCTACAAGACTACTGGGTTATATTCTGAACTATCCATCTCCATGCTTCCCGTTCGTGTCTTGATGATTGGAAATTAAAAATAATAATCTTTTGATTTGATGTAGCGCCTTAACACGTCTTTGAGAAAGCGATAGAGGTGGGTTAACAACAACAACTTGGATTTATATAGCACCCTCCATGCCGGACAGTGACTCAGAACGCTTACCAATAATGGATCCCGGGGCTGAGCCAGTGGGAGAGGGAAGAAGGTGGCCGAAAGCGCGGTCGAAAAGAAAGGTCTTTAGCCGAGACCTGAAAGTAGGAAGAGAGGGGGGCGAGGCGAAGGGAGTGAGGAAGGGATAACAAAGCTCAGAGGTTGCTGGGTGCCTGTTAATGCAACTCTGAGGGTTGACGGGATGTGAAGTTTGTCTAAAGCCTAGAAATTGCACAGTTTGCTGGGAGTGGGAGAGTTTTCACTTCCTGATGGTGGGAGAGAGGCTGTACAGAATCCCTGACATTCACCTCAACATCTACCTTTCAGCACCACTCCTCCACCATCCCACCTCCACTCTCTCGCTCGTTCTGTCTAATTGCAAATCTTTTCAGATTTGGAAATGCTTTCCAACAAAAATGATCATCGCTACATTGATGAATTCCTTTTTGAAAGCTTGGACAAATTAACTGTGCGAGAAACAGAATTGGGAGGTGGGCATTGTATTGTCAAATAATCTATTAAACAATTCCCTGCCCATTTCTGCTCTCTTTGGGGATATGCTGTCTCGGCCGCCTTGGATTAGGGAAGCTAAACCAGAAAAACTGCCCACTGCTGATAGCTGTGCAGAGAAGCCCTGAAGGAAGGTGCACATAGGATGTCAGGACTCAGCCGAGACGCTGCCCCACAGCCAAACGCTCTGCGGCTTCACTGTCAACATGAATAATGGTGACTTGGTACCAAACCCCAGTGGAGGATAAAGGAGTCAAGCTCTCGCACTACTTCTTCCTCTACATGCGTATAACTGCAATGAACCAAGTTCTGTCTCTCTCTTGGCGTGTGTATGCGTGTGTGTCTGCCTTTCTATGTCTTTCATCGTGGCTCTTTGTCTCTATTTGCATCTCTCTTTCTCTCTCTCTTTCTGCCCCCACCCCGCTTTCTCTCTGTCTTTCTCGGGGACTCCCCCACTCCCACTGAGAGCGCACAGCTCTGGACTAATCTGGCTGTCAGCCACATGGAAGATCAAGGCCCGGGAAGGGGTGGGGACATTGATCCTGTCTCCACAATATCAGGTCCCCATGGTGTCTGCAATAATTACAGCCGCAGTCTCAGGCTAGTGCTCAGATCACAGAGCCCCGTGTGGAACAAACACCACTCAGCCAACACCGCGAATCATTTACCCCCAAAAGGGCAGCGGCTAGTTCTAATTATTCTCCATTTCCTGCATGCTGCGAGATTTAATTAGTTTAGCCGTCACTGCATTGAAGGCAGAGTTTGAAAAGGATTTAAGCCTCTTGCCAACACCGGCCCTCAATCTTCACCTGGAATCGTGATGTATGCAGGGTTTGAAACACTTCAGGAGCCATTTCCAGCAACATACCTATCAACTCTGGGGGAGCCTTGCATTGTGCCCTTTGGTGAGCCGTTAACCTGAGGTCCCAACTGCCTGTTCAGAGTCATGTTAAACGTTCTGCAGCTGTAGTCCAAAAGAGGATGGGGTTTCTCTCTCGCATAACAATCCTGCAGATAAATTGGTAATAAACATGGTAGAAATATGGGCAGATGTTTGCCTACAAAATCCGTACACTTGACAACAATCATCCGTCAATTTTTTTTAAAGATTTCAATTTGCTGTATCAAATGCAACCATTATTATATAGTTACAGACTGATGCTTACTCCGCTCACGTGTGTGTATGTGAGAGAGCAAGAGAGAGCATCAGCAGTTCTGCACTGGAATAACTGGCAGTACAAGAGTGGCGATCCCATAGGCTGGGAATGCCTGTCAATTTATAACATCAGTCTCACACCCCTTAAATACTTCCCAAAGCCCTCTAATGTAACACTTGGGCATATCAACTTCCTGTACCTCACATCTCACACACTCACTTACCCGCTCATTTCACGTTCATCATTTCATTTGGTTTACAGTGGAGCAGTCAGTCTCACAGGGTTTGGGAGCAGAGGCAGATCATAAAGCAGCGTCCGTCGGCCCCTTTCTGAGATGAGACAGATTAATGAGCACTTATTGACTGGAAAGCTCTTTAATATTCAGAGTGTAAAGGCCCCTGCTTGTGCCTTGTGCCTTCCCTTCCCCCTCGCTGCTTGCTTAGCAAAGTGGGGGAAAGAGAGTGTGGGGGGGTAAAGGGCTAAATCTCATGCCGCTGGATTGACACACTTGGGGGTGTTTGACAAAGGAGCCATTGTCGTGTGGGGGGGAGAGGGAGCAATGCAGTTCTGCACTGACCGACCGCCAGCCAGCATAGCCAACACCTGCTGAGGGAATGGAAAAGAGGGCAAAGGTCAATCCTGAGACCGTTACTGGATAATACTGCATTAAAATGTCTAGACACTTCCTATGGGATTATTTTACTAGACACCTGTTCATTCCTTCTTTTCCCTCTCTCTAGGTCTCTGTTTCCCCCTCTTGGATGAGTACAGCACTAAGACTTCATTCCTCTCTCTCTTTATGTTAGCGCTTTCTACATAACACTATATTAATGTCTCCCATCAAATGGATCCAATCTCTCTTTAACACACACAAACAACACAGAGTCTCTTTTTTTCTTGGTGTTTCCAGTCTCTTTCTCTGTCTCTTGTTCTTTCCACTCTCTCCCTTTCTCTGCATCAGTCTCTATGTATCTCCCTATAGGTCAGTGTTCAGTAAAGTTGATCTCTAACGAATAACTTAAGCACAAACTGACACGTTGGGAAACAAAAGGGATTCTGCGGTTTGACAGCCGGGGCCGGGAGCAGCTCTCCGCAGAACACAGGCTGCAATTGTTACAGATGCTAATTATTCTCAATGGCTTGTAACTGACAAAGTCTCAGTACAAAGCCGCAGATTTATGGAACTGGCACCTGCACAAAACTGGGCCACGCAGACCCCCCCCAGCACAAATCTCCGTTAGTTTTATCCAGAGTAAAATAATTAAGGTAACATACTGGATCAAAACAAGTTTCTATTTGATAAAAAAAAGGGATTTCCGTCGCTCGGCAAAACCTCAGGTCAGGGAGTTTTGTGTAATGAAGCAAATTGCCGTTACATCCCATTGCTTCACAGTACAACTACACAAAGTGAGACAGCCACACGTGGGCACACACCCACACACCTCGAGACTCCTTCAGATGCTGATGTAAGAAAGAACTTGCACTGTTACAGTTTGCCTCACCACATCTGAACATCTCAAAGTGACAGTCGATTGTGGGCGGTAGCCAATGTGTGACATGTCCGATACCAATTTGCCAAATAAGCACAGTATACGTTGAGTATATAGCAGCAGTTTTACCAGCAGTTTACCATTACAGATAGTTACCATTGGCAAGCTTCCCCACTGCTCATTCAGTGAAGCCCACCATACCTCATGAGCTTTTGGCTTGCAAGGCATCAGGGAGATAGGGTACTGGAAATCTGCAAATTTAATTCCTCGCCATGCTTTACAAATTCACGGCTGTTTGTGGGGACGCTGCTGTGTGCAATTGGTTACTGTGTTTTGCCCACGAAATATACAGTCAATTCAATTTATATTCTATTCTGCAAAGCGTTTTGAGACATCTCAGTGATGTGATAAAATGCTATATCAAATTCAAGGATTATTACTATTGACAATATCATTTGCGGAGTCGTGGTATTTCACAGCACAAGAGGCAATTCAAGTATCATACCTGAGCCAATTTACCCTCACTCACCTGGTCTCCCCCCCCCACCCCATCCCATCCCCACACTTTTTAAAAAATATTCTTTCTAAACATTTGTCTAATTCACTTATAGTAGCTATGATTTAGTGCCATTGGTGGGCGGGCCTTCAGCCTTTCCTCCCTACCTCTAGAACTCCATCCCACAGCACTTCCACCTCACCCCCACCCTCACCTCCTTTAAGACCCATCTCAAGAGCCTCCTACCCCTACCCTCTCCGCCCTCCACGACTCCTGCTTCCCAACCCCCGTCTTGTGTGCTGATCCCTGACTGTCCAGCGCCTTGGGATATCCGCCTGACATGAGAGGCGCTGTGTAAATGTGTTTTGTTCGTTAAGATGGATCTGCCCTAAGTTTACTTTCAGTGATGATCTTAAATCGATGCCCTTGGCTTACCAGTGGAAATAGTTTCTCCCGATTTCTGATCAAAGCACCTCATCCTTTTGAGTACTTCTCTCAGGTCTCCAATCACCCATCTCTGTTTATGACAAAACACACGAGTGATAGAAAAGCATTGGTGGCTTTAATGCACTATGTTATGAGCCTCGGATGCTTCATTGCATTGATGCTGTCACAGACAGTGTCCAGTGCAGGCACCTCAGTCCTCAAACGCTACCCTTCGTGAGGGGCGCTATAGAAATACAACTTGTTGTTGTTGCTGAGTGAGGATCAGCCTGGTCAGACTCATAGCAGGCAGTGTGCTGCCTGTCACCCAACATTGAGCGCAGATGGTAAGATGTACATTGCTTGTGATCCTTAAATGCATTGGCTCAAATCAGATAATAACAACAATAATTCTTGCATTTGATGCAGATCTTTATCATGCTATTGAGATGTCTCAAAGCGCTTCAGAGTACATACGCTGTACAGTGAATCGATTGTACATTTTGTTACTGATTTTTTAATCCTGTGATATGATGAGGATAACGAGCCAGTAACATCTCTGTTAAACATTCCCCCTACGCACTCATCTTCTTGAAAATCCTTCACATGCGAGGCGTTTCCCTCCTCAACACACTCACACTCCCTTCTGCACTCCCAATCCCTATCTTAGTATGATACATTTACATACACACACACACATTTAATTGATTCCAGTAACACTTAATAAGAATTCGAGCAAATAATGAGAAATAGCTCCTCATGTGTGTGTGTGTGTGTGTGTGTTTTTTACACACACACTCTTTTGTAACAAGCCCTCCTCCCAGTCAGTCACAGATCCCTGCTGTGTTGTGCGTTACGTATAATGAGTTTTTACTGTAAATGCATGTCACAGCCACACGGTGAGCAGTCAACTACAGACTGTAAATCTGCCTCTTTAATGCTAATCTAGTCATTCTCCATCTAACCACGGATCCAGTAGACACCTCATTATCCTGACAGCAGCATAGGATGGGCAGAGCGGCACATTCCCAGTCTCCTCTTCGCTCGCTAATCACACTGCAGAATATCTCAAATCCCTTCGCGTCACAAATCACTTCCCAATCAGCAAAATCACTTCCTTATTGCAAACTCTTTTAATCATCAATTGATCCTCATCACAAATTCCTTTATAAACCACCAATCTCATTTTGCTCTTCTTTGTATTTGGGGAGACCCGAGGGCAGGAGGGAGTTGTGGTGGGGGCAGTGTGGGGTGGGGTGGGAGCGGGTTGTGGTTGAGATAGATGAAAACAAAACCAGTCTCTCATGCTTTGGTTATGTTATCTGTTATGTTTTGAGGCCTAAGATGACAGTATTTTTCCATAAGAATTTGGAAGACTGTTGTATGCAGTCTCTTAGAAATAATCAGCTTCCAAATTCAGACCAAATTTAGGAATTTTCCACAATTCTACGCAATCTTAAATTTTAAGACAAGGCTCACGGACTGGGATGCGGTGGACTCTGGTGACGGGATCTATCGGGACATCACTGTGAATAACATCTCACACATAGCAATTATAATAATAATAATCTTTGCATTTTATGTATTGTCAATTCACATCTTCTAAACTTCTCAAAGCGTTTCACAGAATATACACTTTCACTACTGAAGTGAATGATGGTGTTTTGAGAGCAAAATGCGGCAGCCAATTGCGTACAGCAGTGTCCCACAAACAGTCGTGGATTGAATAACCCAATTTTTTTCCAGTTATTATTATTATCCCTGGAAAAAACGATTTGCCAATTGACTAATAATAACCAGGTTCCTACTTACTGCTGGGTGTGTGAGGTAAGGAAACTTACCCAACATTTCGCTCCACTTGGAATCGTACCCGAGTCCTCTCGCTTGCGAGGCGACTGCTCTGTCCACTAAAGTACAGGTCTCCGGACAATTAGATGAACAACCAATTCATCTGGCTCACGTGGAGAAAAACACCAGCACAGACTCAATGAGGTGAATGGCCTGTCTCTGTGCGGCAACATTGTGATTTATGGCATCTCTGCTTATCTTCCAAATAGCAGCACGGGCTCTTTAATACCCAGACACAAGCTTTAAGACGGCATCCAAGAAAACATACCCCAAACAGCGCTTGGTGGTTGAAGAAAGGAAATGTGTAATGGGATGTTACAAACCGATCGGGAATGATCACTTCACCATCAGTACCAGCCCAGACACCAAGATGTACTGGGTTTGTCCCTGACTAGCTGTGCATTGCTCGCACCCACTCGGCACAGGTTCACATCAGCTCTCCAGGTGAGATGCCCGTTAGATCATTGTGCAGTCCTGTAGCTCAGTGGTTAGAGCACCCGCCTTACAAGCGAGAGACCTGGGTTCAATTCCAGGCAGGGTGAAACCTTGGGCAAGTTTGCTTACTCCATATGCCCGATAATAATCCTTCCAAAAAATAATAAACTGGTCATTTCAATCCACGACTGTTTGTGGAGATGCTGTTGTGCGCAAGTGACTGTTGTGTTTCGCCCACATATATAGTCAATTCGCTTCACAGTATATTCTGTGATATATCAGTATACTGTAAATCAAATGCAAGGATTCAGTCGCCCTCTTTCCTCTCTGCCCTCCCTTGTCTCAATCCTGCCCCCCACCATTGACTGTTCAGCACCTGGGGACATCCTTTTGATGTGAAAGACGCTTTACAAATGTAATTGTGTTGTTGTTAGATGAGTTCACACAGCGGAGCCTATTACATGGGCGCTAAAAGTGCGAGGAGAGTCCAGAGCATCTGCCCAGGTGATGCAGAGTTTGGGGCTGAGAGAATTAAGCTGAGCACAAGGAGTCTGCACATCTGTGCAACATTTTCTTTGAGCCTCTCTCCCACTTAATCAGAATGTCACAATCATGGCGGTGGCCGAATCCAGCGGATAAACCCGCAGATTTCTTCCTCTTTGTTACAGAGGAAGATTGAGCAGCGTGAGGGATGAGGTGGGATCCTGTTGTGATTTGGGGAGGCAATATTTGTCAGGCGCTCAGAAAGAGAGTGCGGGGGTAACTATATACACATGCACCCTTTCAGCAAAATAATTCTGTGTGTGTCTAATTCCACAGAGAGTGGGAGACTCAACCCATGTTTCAAGCACTCTCGGTCTACACCTTCCCACATCCACACCCCCAGTCAGTCAGACAACCTCACGACTCTTTCAAACCCCCTCACCCTTCCTCTCCTCCGAATGCAATTATATCTCAATGAAACTGAAGGAAGACTGCAGCTTTTTGTCATGAAAATTTGCCGAAATCAAACGATTGAACGGGTTCGGTGGCAAGAAAATCCCTTGCAAGGAAACTAGGCATTGCAGGCAGCAATCACATGCCCAAATAATATATATTATAATAATAATAATATAGGGCTTACAAAGAAGCAGACAGAACTTTTTGACACCCATCACGCATTTCTGCCGAGGACCCCGAACAAAAATGATCTCCTCTGGAAGTTGTGCAGTGAGGGAAAGCTGCATAGCTCAGCCATTCAAAGCCCAGAGTCTGTAGTGTTTAGCTTATAAACAACGCTGCCTGTATCATGTCATCCAAACATAATAATAATCATCCTTGCATTTGATATAGCGCCTTATCACATCGTTCAAGATGTTTGAAACCGCTTCGAAGGATATACCGTAAAATGAAAACTGTATTTTGTGGGTTAAACACCCATCACAAAGTACTTCACAGGTAATGGTTGTGAAATGTAGTGACTGTGTTTTTTGTAAATAAGCATGCACCCGGCAAGATCCCACATACCCACCCCAAGGTGAAAGATCAGTTATTTGATATTAAAGCTACCACACATGATAGCTACTTCAGACTAAAACCAGCACCTTGGGATGTCCTCCCAACGTGAAAGGCGCGAGCTAAGCGAATGTCATTTTGTATTGCATTGTGCATACTCACTACAGCAGAGATTGGCAGTGGAGGTTGGAGAAATGTTGGGAAGAGATGGTGGGCATTTCTCTGTCTTCTCTCTCTCTCTCTCTCTCTCTCTGCCGCCTGCTTGCTTTCTTTTCTTTCTTTCTTTCTTCTGACAGGCACAGAGCTCGGCTGTGATTCAGACTCGGCTTGTCTTGAGCTCTCCCAGCTGAGCGTTAATCCAGCCCTGCTTTATACATCTCTAATGTGCTGGGCGGGAGCTAGGAATGGAAGGGGAGTGGGCAACCATGGCATTGGCTGAACCGAGAACCAGGCCTGGGTATTGGGCTGAGAACGAGAACAGTTTGGCTTTATTTAGAACTGTTCGTGTGTGCACTTTGGCACTGTGCCAGCCATTAACCCTTTCAGTCGGAACTGCAGCCTGTGCAACTGCAGTGTGAGGGAGGGAGCATTTCATCTCGCTTCATTCACTCTCACTCACTAACGTTCAGGGCAACTCCATCTGCACAAGCTTTGCTGTGTTCTCAGCAAGCTTTTCTTTCCCTCTGTATATTCAAGTCTCAGACTAGGGTTATACCATATATCAGGCTGGCTCAGCCCAGAATCTAATCGGGTTTCTGTTTGACAGTGGCTGTTTCTTTTCATTGCTCTTCAATTTCTCCCCTCCTTTTCCGAAGGTGCTGACCTGTGCTAGCTGTTGGTTTCAATGGAGTCAGGCACAGTCCATTACCACACTCTAAGGGACTATTCTTCATATGTGAGTGCAAATAGCAAGGTCCAGGAGAGACATCACTGCCCCAATTCTGTCCTCACTCGCCTGACCAGCTTCTGAATCTAGTCTTATAATAATCGTTGCATTTGATATACACTTTATCGCATCTTCAAGACGCCTCAAAGCGCTTCACAGAATATACTGTAAAATGAGTTGACTGTATTTGTGGCTTTTTAGGAACACATTTTAGGAAGGATATAGAGGCCTTGGAGAGGTTGCAGAGGAGATTTACCAGAATAGTACCACAGATGAGGGACTTTAGTTATGTGGAGACACTAGAGAAACTGGGATTGTTCTCCTTAGCACAGGGATGGTTAAGGGGGAGATTAAATAGAAGTGTTCAAAATTGTGAGGGGTTTTGATAGAGTAGATAGGAAGATATGTTTCCACTGGCAGATGGGTCGGTAACCAAGGCACATAGAATCATAGAATCATAGAATCTTACGTCACCAAAGGAGGCCATTCGGCCCATCGAGTCTGTGCCGTCTCTTTGAAAGGAGCAATTCAATCTCACTCCCCAGCTCTCTCCCCATAACCACGCAAACCCGTCCTCCCCAAATAAATGTCTACCTCTCTTTTAAAAGTTGTTATCGAATCAGCCTCCACCATCTTTTCAGGCAACGCATTCCAGATTCGAACAACTCGCTGAGTGAAACAATTTCTCCTCACCACCCCCTCTGCTTCTTTTTGAAACTATTTTAAATCTGTGACCACGAGTCACTAATACACCCACCACTGGAAATAGTTTTTCCCTGTTTTCCCTGTCGAATCCCCTTGAATATAGATTTAAGATAATTGTCAAAAGAACCAGAGGGGAGATGACGAGAATTTTTTTTTGCAGTGAGTTGTTATGGTCTACAATACAGTGCCTGAAAGGGTGGTGGAAACAGATTCAATAACAACTTTCAAAGGAAAATAGACACAGGAAAAATTTGTAAGCATATGGAGAAAAATCACGATGGGCAGAATGGCCTCCTTTGCTGTCATATTCTATGATTCTATGATTCATTTGGGCGATTCTGAAGTTATTAAGGCTGAAGTGAAAATTTACACTTAAATTATAAGGGACCTTCTTACTCTGAGACCCCTCATCCCATCAAGGTAATGTGGTTACTTCGCCTGACAATGCAGCATCCGTGTTTATTTGTGGGGATTTCGTTTCAAATCTGCCCATCTCTACTTCAAATGATTAGGTGTCTGCTTGGCTTGTTTTGGCTGTATTTTAGACACAGCATCAATGACAACAACTTGTATTTATATAGCACCCTTTACACGGGAGAGCATCCTGCAACGCTTGATAGTGGAGGAGTCTGACCCTGAGTCGGGGGGAAAATCATAAGCATGATCAAAAAGGTCTTTAGGTGAGATTTGGGGAGGTGGGGAGGGATTGAGTTCCAGAGCTTTGGGTCGTGGTGGCTGAAAGTGTGGCCGTTGATAATTATTTTTATTATTTTGTACTCTAACCACTGCATCAGAAGATCGTTGGCTAATTCCCTCACAGTGTTTGCATTGATCAGGCCTCAGGAGAAAGTCCAACCCATGAGAAAATCAACTTTTCTTACAAAGCTGACAATTTCGCTGCCTACTGAGATGCTAATTTGTGCTGTTAACGGCAGCTTGCCCCCACGCCTGCTAAACTGGCTGCAATCCAGCCACAAGGCAGGATCCTGCAATGTGCCCAGGTACCCACTAAGTGGTGCTGCCGAGTCAGGAAATGGGGCAAAAACACTTGCAGCGTTAGCTCACAGTTATACAATCAGTTGGAACACTTATAGTATATAGTCTGCCTGCCCATTCCGAGACATATTCCCAGATCAGATTGTTCAATGGCACCCAGCATATGTTGGTTGACTGTTTTGTCAACATTGTGCTACAGTGAGCAAGCAATAGGGCCAAAGGAACAAACTGTCCATGGTTTCAGATTGGGGACAATGTACAATTTGGAAGGTGGATCCACATATCAGTGATGCCCTCTGCCATATGTTCACTGCAACTGCAGCCAGATCAGCCTGTGCAACACAGCAATGTAACCCACTCACCCGCCCTGTCGAGGGACTCAGAGAATGGTGGGGCGGCCTCCTGTCCACACACAGCCATGTAATCATAGAATCACAAAATTATACCGCACAGAAGGAGGCCATTAATAAATAATAATCTGGTCACTCAATCCACGACTGTTTGCGGGACACTGCTGTGCACGATTGGCTGCCGCGTTTCACCCACAAAATACACATTCAATTCACTATATAGTGTGGGTTGTGAATCGCTTTGAGACGTCTTGAGGATGTGATACAGCGCTATATCAAATGCAAGGATTATTATTGTACTATTATTGTATGTTTACTGCATGATTAGAATATTATAATTAGGAACAACAACAATAAAATGACACTTGTACAGCGCCTTTCACGTCAGGAGGATGTCCCAAGGCACTGGACAGTCATTGTTTCAGACCCGAGCTGGGGCGGGTAGGTTGGGGGACGTGGAGCAGGCCGGAGCCCGCTGAGCGGAGTGGGCGGCGGGCAGGTTGGTAGGGGGTTAGGAGGTCGCAGATGTAGAGTGGGGTGAGGCCAGGGAAGCCTTTGAATGTGAGGTTGAGTGTGCAACCAAGTGTAAAAGTGTAAAAGCAGCTCTAACCTCACTGTCCCAAGTGCCCAGCTCTTTTCTTGGTCTCTCCTGGGGGAGCTTTGTGTGCTGTATATTGCTGTGCACCTGAAGCCAGTTAACGTCTGCCCTGAGGGTAGTGGCTCAATTCCCCTACGCCAAATGGTTAATAATAATCCTTGCATTTTGATATAGAGTCTTCTAGACGTCTCAAAGCGCTTTAGAGAATATACTGTAAAGTGAATTGACTGTATACTTGTGGGTTGAATTACCCCAACCTGAAAAGCACTGTGTCAATTGGAATTTGATTTGGATATAAAGGTCACTGGCAGTGTAATCTTCCTGCCTTGGGCAGGATAAGATTGCAGGGTTATGGGGAGAGAGCCGGGGAGTGGGATTGACTTTGAGTAGCACCTATCATAGAGCTGGCACAGACATGATGGGCCAAACGGCCTCCCTTTGTGCTATAAAATTCTATGATTCTATCATACAAGGAGAATGCTATGTTCCTGATCTTAATATGAGCCTGTAACTGTGAATCTAGATTTCAAGCTCCTCACACTTGTCTCCAAATCCCTTCACGCCCAGGCACCTCCCTACGTCTATAACCTGCTTACTCCCCACTCAACCAGACATCGGCTCTGCTCAACTGGTTCCAGCCTCCATCTATCCCTCCAACCCTATGCTCCACCACTGGTGGCTGTGCTTTCAGACAATACTGCCCAAAGTCTGGTGTTGGTGTTGGTGGTTGGGATCAGGAAAGGTAGAGGCTGGGGAGGGTAAGGGTAGGAGGGTGACCGAAGGCATGATTGAAGAGGAGGGTCTTGAGACGGGTCTTGAAAGAGGCAAGGGAGGGGGTGGGGTGGCAAGGTGGAGGGTCTGTGGATAGAGTTCCAGAAGGTAAGGGGCAGAGGGGCTGAAGGGCTGGTGAGCAAGGCGGGAGACGTGAAGCAAGCCGGACCACACAAGGAAGAGAGAACGGAAAAAGCTAAAGAAAAAGGGAGAGAAAAAGACAAGAGCAGGAGTAATGTATGTGATGGCTGCAGTGACTGAGGTCCCTGAACTCCCTCCCAGGGGTCCCTGAACCCCAGCCCCAACAAGATCCCTTGAGAAACACGTGAATAAGACCATCATGGAAATATCAATGCCGCAAAACCCCAATTTTATTCCAAACGGTGAGGGAACTTTGTTTTTTTAATGGGATTTTGCTAAAAGTGGAGATAGCTCAGTCTTTCCCCTCCAACGACCAGTTAGCAGATGGAGCCAACAAGGTCAGCCCCTAACCACGGACTCAACGGCTGCTCACCACATTAGGGCTGTCAGACAGCAGTGCGAGATGGAGCAGCTACACTGCACACTGTCACATGCTGAAAGCCAATGGTGATAAGCATCGTTCAGCAAAGCAACAGCAAATCTCTGCCGTTGGGGCCATGAACGCAGCTGTTACACACACACACAGCGGTGAGATCACCTGGGCCTGACATGCCGATCTGCTTCCGATCCTCGCTGAGGCTCAGGCAACACACTAACGGCACTTAAATGGGCAATTTATTTTGACTCTCAGCCGAAGAGTCCTGTGACACTTCTGAAAAAGATAAAAGATAATAAAATAAATAGGTCACTCAATCCATGTCTGTTGGTGGGACGCTGCTGTGCGCAATTGGCTACCGTATTTTTGCCCACAAAATATACAGTCAATTCACTTTACAGTTTATTTTCAAAGTGCTTCGCGGAATATACTGCAATATGAATTGACTGCACATATTGTGGGCAAAATGCTTAATGGTTTAGATTAGATTATTGACATGCTGCAGGAAGTACAGTGAGCAAACCCCATCTCCTGTGCCTTGGTGTGACAGGTGTACATACAGAGATAGCTGTTGATAGGATCTGACTCCAGGCCAGATTATGCACTAACCATCCCGAAGCCAAACTTCCTCACCACGTTATAGGAAGGATGTGTTCACCAGATCCGAGCAATCAAAGCTTTTGATGTATTGAATCTATTTGGAGAATATTTATCTGCGCGAGGCCCCAAATTCCATCTAGTCTTAACCAAAGATTTAACATTTTGCCCACAAAATATACAGTCAATTGCATGTTACAGTATATTCTATGAAGCGCTTTGAGATGTCTCAGAGTCTTGATAAAGCATTGTATCAAATACAAGGATGATTCATATTACTGTACTAACATAATTTTGTCTTGAAATTGAAGCTCACACAAATTTGCAAAAAATTCTTAAAGCAAATCTTAGACTTAAAGCTGTTTTTACACAGTTCTTGAAAAGAAACTAGCTTCTAAATTAACTGCTGACTCTGACACAATTGTATTGTAACGTTTTTTTTCCAGTCTGAGGTGTCAAGTCTTGATAAGAGGTTTTGCTCAGTTCAGGCGTGAAAGGGGAGGGGCAGTGTGTATAGTTAGCTGTGGTCTATGAGCTGCCTGGCTGGGGAGAGTTGCTGTGGTGGGAGGCTATTCACAGCTCAGACCCACGGCTAAGCACTCGCTCGGGAAGATTGCTGCTCTGATAATGCCTGAGCCGGGCCTTACTGTTACTTTACCCGTGAACCGTCTTCTGATGCTATCTGAATGGAAAGGGAAATAGTGATTAACTTTAGATGAGGTGTGACAGTGGCCAGATGTCTGTGCGCACTGCCTTGTCCCCACTTTTCACTTATCTTCTGTCACCTGCGCATTGGGGGAATGAATCATAGTGGGTCCTGTTAGTTGACCAGTCTGGACACTTGGCTTCTTGTTTGACCTTCAACTGTTCTTTCCACCCCACATCCATGCCATTACTCTACTTTCTCCCACCTCTGCACCATTGCCTGGCTTTGCCACTGCTTCAACCTCAGGCCCCTGAGACCCTCATCCATGCATTTTATCACATCTAGGCACAACTTCTCAAACACCCTGCTTGTCAGCCTTCCCAACTCTTCCCTCCGCTAGCTGCAGATCATCCAGAACTCCGAAGCTCATATCCTCTCCCACACCAGGCTACGTGACTAGACCACAGCTGTCACTCCCACCCTCGCCCAGCTCCACTGGCTCCCCATGCCCAGGTTAGAGTTCATATTCTTCGGCCTTGCCCCTCTCTACCTCTGTGATCTGCTAACCCTTCATTGAAATGACCAATTTATTATCTTTTTTTTTGAGGGATTGTTACCAGACGTATGGAGTAAGGAAACTTGCCCTGCCGGGAATCAAACCCCAGTCTCTCAATTGTAAGGCAAGTGTTCTAACTACTGAGCTACAGGACTCCACAATATCAGTGGTTCGGTCTACAGCATCTGCCCCCACCCTTTGGAACTCCACCCTACAGTCCGAAGACCCTTTTCTTTAACTGATAATAATTTGTCAAAAAAAACAATATTAAATTGGTCATTTTCAATCCACGACTGTTTGTGGGATGCTGCTGTGCACAATTGGCTGCCGCGCTTCTTCACCCACAAATGTACAGTCAATTCACTTTACAGTACATTCTGTGAAGCGCTTTGAAATGTCTAGAAGATGTGAAATGCGCTATATCAAATGAAAGGATTATTATTATAATAATAGACTATATTTTGTGGACAAAACCGGAGTGGAGAGTTAGGCACACACATACACATATACATCCATCAATATAGCCAGCATATTGACAGCATGATGACTTCAGTAATCATAGTGAGTTACGTCAAGTCAGAGTTATCTGGAGTTTACACTACAGTATTGTTTTCAGGGAAGCGTTGTTAATGGGGCCACTAGACGGCACTGTAGTTTGCCCTCACTTCCCAAGGCCCCATGCGACTGAACAGCAGATGGCGCTGCCAGTGTGTTGTTCAGTAGGAGTTCTCTGCTCTGGCTTCACAAATGCTGCCGGTATTGTTAACAGTACTTCATTAAATTCAGTATTCTTTTGTTAAGCACTAAATGGGAGAGGGAGCCCTAGAGGCTGAGTCTCTGAGCTCATCTAGGCAGGACGCACACAATTGCACACAGTCCGTGGCTTCAGTTACCTACTCACAAACCTCTACAAGATGTCTTTGAGACGCAGAGAAGCAGGACCTGTAACATTAAAACATCTTAAATGGCTTTTGGGGGATTAGTGTCAAATGTAGTGACTGTGTCACTGAGCAGCCAAACAGTCGGCGCACATACAGGTCCCAATTACAAATGAAGTAAATGAACAATTTATCTGGAGACACCAGGAGAGAAACTTTCTTCTCTTTGCTGAAAACAACACATGATCTTTAATACAAACACAGAAGTTGCCTGGGAACACACGGCAGGTCAGGCAGCATCCATGGAGAGAGGAAAATTTCCATTGCTGCATGGACCAGCTTGGACTTTGAGCTGAAGTCTCAATGTGGGGTTTGAACTCAGAATCGTGTGTGTATATAATAATCCTTGCATTTGATATTGCGCCTTATCACGTCATTGTGATGTCTCAAAGCACTTCACAGAATATACTGTAAAGTGAATTGACTGCATATTTTCTGGGCGAAAACGCAGCAGCCAATTGAGCACAGCGGTGTCCCACAAACAGTCGTGGATTGAGTGATCAAATAGTTATGACTTTTTTTTTAAAAGGACTTACGATCCACCAATCAACTAACAATTGGGTTCTTAGTTACTGTTAGGTAAACAGAGATGTGTGGAGTAAGAAAACTTGCCCACAGTTTCACCCTGCCTCGGAATCAAACCCAGGACCTCTTGCTTGCAAAGCGAGTTCTCTTAACGACTAAGCTACAGGACTCCACACCCTGGACTTCCAAAGCCAGAGTGTGAGCCAAGCTCACAGCCAGCCTGGAGGAGAATGCAACAGTCCAACCTTCATCCAGTGCCTTGCATTACCTTACCCTCAACCCTCAACCCCCTAACCCCACACACACACACACTTGGCTACCTTTATTTGCTTTACAAATGATCTTTTCGCTCACAAATATACAGTCAATTTTCCTACTTTCCTTCCCCCAACCACGACCCCACCCCCCCTGCTCTGGTCCCAACCTTGGGACGTTGTTGTATTCTGTGAAGTGCTTTGAGACGTCGATAAGACGTGAAAAGTGCTATATAAACTTAAGGATTATTATTATTTTACCCTGCTGGTGTCAGCTGAGCCATACTGTAGCTGTCACTGTGAAAAGTCAAGGGAAGGGTTAATGATATGTCTCATCAGCTTTGCATTCCTGACAACTGGTAAGGTGAGGTCTGCCTGGAGCTATTTTGCTATAAAGAAGGAGGCTTTGTGAGAGGGACAATAACAGGCGTTGTTCCTTCTGCCTCATAACTAGCCACTTTCATCCTCTAAAATTCAAATCCTTTTTAATCTAGCATACAACAACAGCAAAAAAATTACATTTGTACGGGGCCTTTCCCAAAGCGTTGGTCGAGAAGGAGGGTCTTGATCTTCAACCTATGGAGGGAGGAATTGAGGAGGCTGACAAGTAGGGTGTTGGCATAGTCGAGCCTACACGTGATAAAAGCATGAATGGGAGTTTCAGCAGCCTGAGGGATGAGGTAGTGGCAGAGTCGGGCAATATTGTAGAGGTGAAGGAAGGCAGAACGGGTCATGGCAAGATGAAGACAGTAGTAAAGACAGTTGAGGATTGAACAAGACACCTAGATTCCTGACTGGCTTGGTAAGGTGGCGTGTGTACCCATGGAGGTTGCTGCCATTGCCCGAGGTGCGGTGGCGCCAGTGAGAGCCAGTCAGACAGGTCTCAGTCTTGTTGCTAGAGAGGGAAATTGGTCAAGCAAATTCTTCATAAAAGCATGAGAAAATCTGGTACAGGCTGTAGACACGCACTCACTTTTATCTCATGTAGAATGTTATATGTAGGGAAACAGTGATCTCTCCTTAGGTTCCTGCTCTTGTTCACCATTGAGAGAAAAAGAGAGAGAAAGAGACACATACACACACATACAGTCCCTGTGCCTAGTGGGATTGCGACCACAAAGTATAGTCTATGAAGCGTTCTGAGACATCTCGAAAACACGATAAGGCACAATATCAAACAGAAAGATTATTATATCTCCTGATTTATCTGGCTCACCTTCAGCGGGTGCGATTTTAGCCACTGTGTATTTGTGGGCGAGTCGCGGCAGCCAATTGTGCACAGCAGTGTACCCCACAAACAGTCATGGATTGAAAATTACCAATTTTATTATTGTGGTTTTTTTTTGGGACGGATTATTATTAAGCGTGTGGAGTAAGGAAACTTGCCCAAGGTTTCGCCCTGACCTGCCTGGATTCGAACACAGGTTTCCCCAGCTTGGTCTCCCCAGCTTGCAAGACAAGTGCTCTAACCACTAAGCCACAGGAGCTTATCATGTCTTCTAGATGTCTCAAACCGCTTCACAGAATATACTATAGAGTGAATTGACTGTATATTTGTGGGCGAAATGTGGCAGCCAATTACGCACAACAGTGTCCCACAAACAGGTTTGAAATGTCCAATTTTTTTTTAAGGGATTATTATCAGGCGTGTGGAAACTTGCCTGTAATCAAACCCAGGTCTCTCGCTTGCAAGGCGAGTGCTCCAACAACTGAGCTACGGGACTCCACTGATTGGACTCTAATGGATTGGATTGCAGGATTCTTGCTCCAAATCGTTATCCAGAGACACTCGGATGTGAACCTTTTCGCTCCCTGGAGATGTGTGAACGTCTGATGAGGACAAGGTCATTTTTGGCTGTGCTCAAAACTCTGCCAACCCTCAGTGTCTGCTCTCACTAATGTACACTAGGACGTCAGAGGGCGTCAAAAGTGTCAGAGGGCATCCATCCATGGAACTGGAAAAGCAAGAGAAATCGAATTGCCTTGAGTGCTATACAAATGTCATTTTGCTGCTGAGGAGAGAAGTGGAGGGGAAATAGAAACATAAAGATTATTTGTTCCTATTGTGCGCAGTACTATACAGTGGGTGACTTGTTCCAGCATATGTTCTATGCCTGAAAGCAACTGAATACACCCCTTCCAGCCACACTCCACCATTATGTTGAAGGGAGGTGCCCTCGCCACAAATTTAATTTCAAAAGTAGCCTTTTTGGTGTTAGCACTGGGGCAGCAAGGGGTGCTTTATTGTGGTTATAACACATATTTTAAGTGGAGTCCTGTAGCTCAGTGGTGAGAGCACTTGCCTCTCAAGCGAGAGACCTGAGTTCGATTCTGGCAGGGTGAAATGTTGGGCGAGTTTCCTTACTCCACACATCTCTGTTTACCTAGCAGCAAGTAGGAACCTGGTTGTTAGTCAGTTGGTGGATTGTCTTTCCAGAGGGTAACAATTCCCTTAAAAAAATTGGTCGCTCAATCCACAACTGTTTGTGGAATACTGCTGTGTGCAATTGGCTGCCACATTTCACCCACAA
Organism: Hydrolagus affinis; assembly: GCA_012026655.1. Lineage (NCBI taxonomy): Eukaryota > Metazoa > Chordata > Chondrichthyes > Chimaeriformes > Chimaeridae > Hydrolagus > Hydrolagus affinis. The sequence continues at coordinate 44,616 of JAAILG010001423.1, read as the reverse complement.
ACCGTACAATCAATTCACTTTACAGTATATTCTGCAAAGAGGTTTAAGAAGTTTTGAAGATGTGATAAGGCAAATGCAAGGATTATTATCAAATTATTTGGGCAATTTAGGAGTTTTACTCTGTCACTAATCTGCGCTGGATGGACAGTGTGTAGGGGCTTTTACTCTGACTCTAACCTGTGCTGTAGCTCACCTGGCATTGTGGATGGAAAGGGGACATGAGGCACAAAGTGAGAAAGAAGGAAAGCTACTCAATGGAAACCAGGGCTTGCAGAGTCCAGGTGAGGAGGATTCCTTCCAAACTGCTTTGTGTCTTGCTCTACCCAATGACTCCGACCTTCAGATCAGGAGCCAAACCATTAGTTCACCCTTGCAGATGGGACCCACCCATCTTAAAACTTAATTCCAGAAAGTACATTTCAGAAACCATAGCTGAAAATTAGGGTTTGTCCAAAAGATAAGGTATTCATTCCTGTGTTGACTAGACCTGCAGCTGAAACAAAGTCAGGCTTGTTGCTCAGCAAGTAAGAAATATGTACTTCTCAAAACATGTTTGACTAAACCCTGATAGAGGCAAAAAGCTAGGGAAATGATTGATGGGTGGTGAGTTTATTAACCTGAGAAGTTGTTTCACATGGCAGAGTCCCAACTCTTACCTCACCCGAGATCCACACAAGCAGCTTCCAACAGAGAACAGAACCATAGAAGAAGCTCATTGGCTCATTGTGTCTGTGCTTGCCCATGTGGGTGCTGTACTTTTTCATTGAAGGGTAGCAATGATGACAATAATAATCCTTTCATTTGATATAGTTGCAGAAAGTTTCTTCCAAATATTCACCTCCATTCCTAGACCTTCCGTAATTTTAATCAGCCAACAGTTTTCAAAGGAGATTACAGACAGTAATCTGTCAGAGCCTGAGGCAATGAATGGGTGGCGTGGCAAGTTATGAGAGGCATCGCCCCATGATTATTGTTTTACCAGTCGAGCTGAGTACTAAGGCGGGGTGGGAAGTCTCGTACAAGTCTGAACAGTGACTGAGACTTTTCACATGAGCTTTGTATTCTCTCATACTCTTAAGTATATTGCCCACACCCACTTCATACAATACAATACAATACAAAATACAAAATTACATTTGCAAAGTGCCCTTTCACATTGGGAGGCACTGGACAGTCAGGGATTCGGACCTGAGCTGGTGGTCAGGATTGTGGAGTGTAGAGGGCAGGGAGGGGTAGGAAAGTGACTTAAGGTCAAAAAGGAGGGTATTGAGATGGGTGTTAAATAGGTAAGTGAGGGAGTGAGGTGAAGGGAATGTGGGATGGAGGGGCAGAGAGGCTGAAGGTCCAATTTCATTCAAGTAACAGGCTTGCTGCATGTTTCATTATGCCTCTCACCAGCCACTCGCCAAAGTGAATGAACTATTCACAAAATAGTTAAATGCAGCAAACAATCGCACATGGCAGCGTCCCACAACCAGTCGTGGTTGAGTGACAAAATTATTTATTATTATATTTGCAAGGAATTAATATCCTCAGAAAATGGATAAGCCAATCAACTAACAACCAGGTTCCTACCTCCTGCTAGGTAAACAGAAGCGTGAGGAGTAAGGAAGCTCGCCCACCATAATACCCTGCCCAGGCGAGAATAGAACCCAGGTCCTCACTTGTGAGGTGAGACCTGTAATCACTGAGCTACTATGGATTCCTATGGTCACCTCCTCCTCCCCTCTTTTTAGCTCAGTGTGTGACCCGGCCAATGTGGAGCTCCTGTAGCTCAGTGATTAGAGCACATTTTTACAAGCGTGAGACCTGTGTTCGAATCCAGGCAGATCAGGGTGAAACCTTGAGCAAGTTTCCTTACTCCACACACCTAATAATAATCCCTAAAAAAAAACACAATAATAAAATTGGTCATGTTCAATCCATGACTGTTTGTGGGGGACGCTGCTGTGCGCAATTGGCTGCTGCGTATACAGTCAATTTATTTAATAGTATATTCTGTGAAGCGCTTTGAGACGTCGATAAGATGCGAAAAGCGCCCTATTAATGCAACGATTATTATTAAGGTTTCGCTCTGATCTGCCTGGATTCGAACACAGGTCTCACACTTGTAAGGCGAGAGCTCTAACCACTTGAGCTACAGGAGCTCCACAAATAATCACTATACCTGACAGTAATTCCTGTTGATTGCTTTGAGCTATTTTGGTATTACGGTCAATACAATTTGCATTTATACACTACCTTTCACATCACTTTACACATTCACAACACTGGGTGTTTGCTGCATTACTGGAGGGACCATCCTTCAGATGAGATATTAAAGCGAGGTCCTGTCTAATAATAATAATAATACAATAATTACAATAGTAATCCTTGCATTTGAGACAGTGCTTGTCACGTCTTCTCGACGTCTCAGAGCCCTTCGCAGAATAAATGTATACTTGTGAGCGAAACCTGGCAGTCAATTGCATGGAGCAGTGTGCCACAAACAGTCGTGGATTGAAATGACCAATTTTTATTTTGTTTTGTTCCGGGGATGATTAAGAAGCATGTGGAGTAAGGAAACTTGACTGTGATTTCACCCTGCTCAGGTGGACGTTAAAGATCCCACGGCATTACTCAAAAACCAAATCCTGACCAACAATCGCCCAAATATAATTGGTCACTCACTCCATTGCTTTTAGGGGAGCATCGCTGCGTGCAAATTTGGCTGCCACAAAACACACAGTCTTTGCAATATATCATATGAAGCACATTTAGTGTGGGAGCAGGAGGCTGGTTGGTGAGTTAGTGTGTGAGGCGAGTGGGAGGCCAGTAGTGAAGATGACTAAAGCAGATCATGTTAACCCTGGGAGCTTTACATTCTGGGTGTGGTGGTGCAAACGCTGATTCAGCCTCGGTGTGCAAGTAGAGGCTGGTCTTTGGGTGTTGGTCATTCCTACAAATGTAAAAGTTTCTTTGTGATCAAAGACATCTATAAACAGTTGCTAGACAAGAGCCTCGGGCGGTTTCCTAGGTGTGACGCTCCCCTTTTTGTTGAGCTCATTGTTACTAGGCTGCTCAAACAAGTCAAAACACAAAGATTGCTGGCAGGCTGGAACAGCATTTTGCCAATACAGTTAAATCTCACTGAGAGTGGATGATGACTGACCATACAAATACTTCCATGAACCCACACACTTTATATCCAGAAATTCTTAAAACCTCTCTCAAAATGTTCAGCAATTATAATAATAATTAACCTTGCATTTGATATAGCGCGTTTTCACATCTTCTAGATGTCTCAAAGCGCTTCACAGAACATACTGTAAAGTGAATTGACTGTATATTCGGGGGTGAAACGCAGCAGCCACTTGCACTCAGCAGTGTCCCCCACAAACAGTCATGGATTGAAATGCGCAATTTATTATAGTTTTTTTTGGGGACAGATTATTATTAGGCGTGTGGAGTAAGGAAACTTGCCCAAGGTTTCGCCCTGATCTGCCTGGTTTCGAAACACAGGTCTCACTCTTGTAAGGCGAGTGCTCTAACCACTGAGCTACGGGATTCCACAATTATTTTCAAGGGTAGTGACTGTGTGTTTGAAGGCAAACGTGACAAGCCATTTTGCCCACCACAGGGTTACAGGAACAGCCATGAAGTGAAGTGAATGACCAATTTCATGGAATCGTAGAATATTGCAGCACAGAAGGAGGTCATTCGGGCCATCGAGCCTGTGCCGGCTCTTTGAAAGAGCAACCACAATCTGTCCCTCTTCCCCACTCTTTCCCCATATACTTACAAATAATTCCTCTTCATGAACCTATCCAAATCCCCTTTGAAGGTTTTTATTGAATCTGTTTCAGACAGGGCATTGCATACCGTAACAACTCTGTGTAAAAAAAATTCTGATCATCTCCCCTCTGGTTCTTTTGACTCATAATTTTGAACATCTCTATTAAATCTCCTTTAATATTCTCTGATCCAAGGAGAATAATCCCAACATCTCTTTTCTAATAATAATAATCCTTGCATTTGATATAGCGCCTTAACAAGTCTTCTACATGTCTCAAAGAGCTTCACGGAATATATTGTAAAGTGAATTGACTATATTTTATGGGCGAAATGCAGCAGCCAATTTGCAGCCAAATCCCACAAACTGTCATAGATTGAGTGACCAATTTAAAAATAAAAATTTCTGGAGTGATTATTTATTATCAGGTGTGTGGAGTAAAGAAAGTTGCCCAAGGTTTTGCCCTACCTGGAATCGAACCCAGGTCTCTTGCTTGCAAGGCAAGTGCTCTAACCACTAGCTACAGGCCTCCATATCACTCACATAAAGTCCCTCATTCCTGGTACCAATTTGCTAAATCTCCTCTGCATTCTCTCCAAGCCCTTGTTATTATTAGGATTGTTAGTCACTTTAGGACATTGGGAGAAAATCTTCTCATTTTATAGTATATCCTATGAAGCGCTTTGAGACATCTCGAAATGTGATAAGCCGCTGTATCAAATGCAAGGATTACTATTATTATTTATTTCCAATGGTTATGTAGATCCTTTAATGTACTCCTGCACAAGCAGAAGGAATTTATTGCCTGAAAGAGGTGGCACCTCCAACTTGCTTTTCTCTCCCCAAGTACCACACTCAAGAGCCAGCTTGGATTGTGAGCTCAAATCCCAATCATTTCAGCTCACAGTCCAGGAAGTCCCCCAGGCTTGCTGCCACCTGCAGGCACGCTTTCAAAATGCACAGTTTAGAAGACTACAAATACAGTACTTGTACTAATAATAATCCTTGCATGTGATATAACGCATTATCACATCTTTTAGACTGTGTCTCAAAGCGCTTCACGAATATACTGTAAAGTGAACCAACTGTATATTTGTGGGAGAGCGAAACGCGGCAGCCAATTGCGCACAGCGGCGTCCCCACAAACAGCCGTTGAAATGACCAATTGATTATTGTTTTTTATTTGAGAGATTATTCTGATCCTTAATAATCATCCTTGTGTTTTAATAAGCACACACACAGATTAGGCGTGCGTGTTTGTTTACCTGCGGCAATGACCACAGTCCTAGGGTGGCAAGGATTCAGGCATTTGCTGAACACAGTTTAGAAATCAAAGGCTTGTTTAACAAGCACATTCTAGTCTATGCCATTGTTCAGGAATGTTTATCCTGGTGGGCCACTTTGATCTCATTTTCTCACTCGACACAGTGTGCCTTTCTCCCTACTATAAACTGCTATAAGCCAAGGTAAATGTTCTTTTGGGCTGTCTGATAATCTTGAATTACAGATCTTGGACAACCCACCACATTTAGTGAACACAGTCTCGCAGCGCATCCTGGGACAGCCACACTAAGAGAGCAAGAGGTGAAATTCAGCTATGTTCGTCCTGGGATCCTCTAAAAGGTCTTGTCTACCTCCAAACCATACAGACCAGAGGCTTGCAGACTCACATCTCACTATGTGCTGGGTTACTGATCTCAGATGATACAATTGATACAACAAGAAATTACATAATTCCAGTGAATTTACCCTATCTCCTTTTCACATCTGTGAATGGTTAGGCAAACCTGGACATTGCAGGCGCTTTGGCCAAACTGATGCCTTGTATAAATGTAGCATTACAGCTTTATCCCGGGTTGGCTTCAAAGTAGTTATACCACATTGTATTATCCTCCACACCCATCCTTTCATTACATCATAAATCTTCAATCATCTTGCCATCTTCTCACAGATGGGGGCAGGAATGCGCCAAGTCGTGCAAAATATCTGTCAGCACCATAAAACTGCTGTAATCAGCGGCTTCACCACTTTAACTATACAAGTCAAATTTTGCTGTTGTTAACGCTTAACTTGCTGGAGATCTGATACAGGTGTTCACAGAGGCTGTGAATGATTTTGCTGAGGTGAATAGGGATAAACAAATTACTTCTTGGTAAGCAGAGGGCAATGATTTGAAATGAATGTACAAAACAAAAGGGAAAGGATAGAATTTTGTTTCACACGGGGGTGTTTTGGACTTGCAATGCCTAAAAATGCTGATTAAAGCTGAAGCCATAATGGCTTTTTAAAAATGAATCAACAACAAAATGATATTTATATAGCGCCTTTCACGTGGGGAGGACATCATAATCAGAAATTATTTCAGAAAAAAAACCTGAAAGGTATGTGGGAAAGGGTAGGACAGTGCGACTGAATGGGGAGAGCTCTAATACAGCACCAGCCCATTAGACCAACACCAGCATCTTTCTTTCCCATTCTGATAATTTAAAGGCTTTTAGTATTTCGCTCAGCCAAAGGGCTGTTTGTTAGCTGGTTGATTAAAGACGGAAGCCACACAACAAACATGCTACTGATGTTAAAAATCACAGGGCATGTGCTAATAATCCGCACCTACATTTCATTCAGTGTCTATATCAAATGCATTAATGTGCTTCCTAGGGATTTGCTCTCAAGTACAGTGATTGTGTATTTGCACTCATCCAAAATGTTGGCAGTTAATGTTCACACTGCAAAGCTTCACAAATCCCCTCCTGAAATGAATAAGCCATTTATCTGGAGGAATTTTGATGAGAAAACAATGCAAATAATGTTAATCTGGCAATCTTTAAACTTCTCTCAAATGGGCAGGTAGTGAGTTCTTCAGAATGGCACCTTCAAAACTGCACAAGAGTTCAGCCTGTCTGTGTCCTTACAACAAAAACAACTTTGAGTTATATAGCGTCCTCAACGCCGGACAGCGTCTCAGAGCGCTTCACAGTAGTGGGACTGAGCAGGGCCAGGGGTAGAAAGGTGACCAAAGGTGCGGTCGAAGAGAAAGGTCTTCAGCTGGGACCTGAAGCTGAGAAAAGAGGGGCGAGGCGAAGGTAGAGAGGAAGGGAATTCCAGAGCCTTGGGGCATAGTGGCTGAAGGCACGGCCGCCGAGCATGGAGCGGAGGATTTGGGGGACCTGGAGGAGGCCAGACCTACTGGAGCGAAGGCAACCGGAGCTGGTTTGAGGAGAGGAGGTCAGAGAGGTAGGGGGGTGCAGAGGAGTGCAGGGATTTAAAGACAAGGGTGAGGATCTTGAAGTCGATCCTCTCTGGGGTAGGGAGCCAGTGAAGTCTAGCAAGGACTGGGGTGATGGGGGAGCGAAGTTTGGTGTGGGTGAGAATGTGGGCGGCAGAGTTCTGAATCCCCTGGACTCTATGGATTGTGGAGGAGGGGAGACCGGTGAGGAAGGCATTGGAATAGTCCAGCCGAGAGGTGACAAAGGCGTGGACCAGGGTTTCAGCGGCTTTTGGGGTGAGGTAACCTACCTGGAGTTTGAACCCACAACCCAGAGATGTCCCAGAGATGTGAGCCAAACACACAGCTGATCAACTGTATTCACACCAAAGTGGGAAAAGGAAAGAAAAGGTTCTAAACATTCCAACCTAACCTCTCGATGTGTAATATGTGTGGAGCTCCTGTAGCTCAGTAGTTAGAACATTCGCCTTACAAGCATGAGACCTGTGTTCAAATCCGGGCAGATGAGGGCGAAACCTTGGACAAGTTTCCTTACTTCACACGCTTAATAATAATCTGTCCCAAAAAATCCACAATAATAAATTGGTCATTTCAATGCACGACTGTTTGTGGGAAACTGCTGTGCGCAATTGGCTGCTGTGTTTCGCCCAGAATCATAGTCAATTCACTTTACAGTATATTCTGTGAAGCGCTTTGAGACATTGATAAGATGTGAAAAGCGCTACATCAAATGTAAGGATTATTATTATATGGAGACAGGAAACGTTATTATAGCAATGCAGCTACTGATTAATGTGCAATTGATATTATTATTCAAGTTTCAAATTGCCAGGTGCAAGGGAGTGAGGGACAGTGCTGACAGGAACAAAGGTGTCATCGCGGCCCAGCCTTTGTGCTGCTGCCAATTCCAGTGTCTGGGTGTGGATGTGGAGTGCCGAGGTCCCGCCTTCACTCAGTATATAAACACACAGCCTCTCAGAGTTGTCACTGAGCTTCAGACCAAGGCTTCATTCAACATCTCCTTCTTACAACAGCTCTCTCCTCCGACCATGTCAATGCATAGAAGCATCGTCACCTCCAGTAAAACGACCAGTGGCAGCAACGCTGGTGGTGGCAGCATCGGTCGCAGCGGCAGTTCGATGTATAGCAAGACCAGTGTCCCCAGGCAATATTCAACAAGATCTATGGTCAGCACGAATAGGCCAATGATGAGTAGCTCATATTCATTAAAGGGAGGGTATTGTGGGGTAGGTTTCGGAGGTGGAATGGGTGGGGGATACGGAAGCTCTGGTGTGGGATATGGAAGCTCTGGTGGGGGATATGGAAGCTTTAGTGGGGTATATGGAAACATCGGGGGTGCATTTGGCGGGATTTCGTCAGGAGGTAGCGTTGTGGGCAATGAGAAGGACACTATGCAGAATCTGAACGATCGCCTGGCCAGCTACCTGAGCAAGGTGCAATCGCTGCAAGATTCCAACAAGCTGCTGGAGAAGAAGATCCGAGAGGCGAGTTCTGGGACCAACATCGAAGGCTTTGACTGGAGTATTTATGATACCACAGTGAAACCCTTGCAGCTTCAGGTAAGAGACCCCACCTTGCTCACTCACTCACTCACTCACTCACTCACTCACTCACTCACTCACTAGCTCGCTCGCTCCCTCGCTCACTCACTCACTCGCTCACTCACTCACAGGTACAAAATATAAGACAATATACAGTACAAAGAAGCACAGCTCAGCTAAATTGGGACTTTTTTCTACTGGACCTGAGTGATTCAGTGATGTGATTCAGACAATAACAGTAACAATAAAATTACCCTTGTATAGCATCTTTCACGTCAGGAGGACAATCGAGATACTGAAAGGTATCAAGGTAAATAGGAAAGGAAACATTGGCTTTATTTGGGGAATGGGGAATGTGGGCCAACAGTTTGAATATTGTCGGCAAATGAATCAGGCGGGAGGTCAGAAGGAATTTCTTCACTCCTTCAGAGATTCTTTAGGTTTTGGGATACATTCCCACAAATGGATGTTGCAAAGACCTGAGCAACAAAAAGCATGAAGGGGAGATAGCTGGAGCGTGAGATTATTGTCAATGGGGGAAAGTTTAAAAATGGAGAACCAAATTTCATGTCCTCAGGCAAGATGGGTGTTTAGCAATCTGACTGATGAGATTTTTCATATCCTATTGCGTGCTCGCTGCGCAAACAAGTCTCTTGACCGTTTTCTGGAGGGTAGTGGGTGACTTACTATGATGCCCTCTCAGTGAAGATAGTGTCTCGCTATTTAACTTGTGGAACAATGTGAAGCTGCACTGAAGATGGCTGTAAGGGATGCAGACTGCGTGTGAGGAAGGGCATTCCTGTCATACTGTGCTGAGAACGCAGGAAATGCTGGCATTTGTCCAGCAAGGTATATAGAGAGGTTCCTCCCTATTCAATCAAGGCAGCAGAAATAACAGGAAGAATAACGATGAAAGATCAACTTTCTCAATGCTTTAGCCATGAACGCCAACTTGTTGGTGCCTGTTCCTCAGTCTCCAGCAACCACAACAGCAAAATTACATTTATAGAGCGCCTTTCACATTGGGAGGAGGAGGAGGAGGGATCTGACAATGGAAACTGTGTAAGCAAGGCTCTATGTTCTCAAACCAAGAGTCAGTAGTCACCTTCCCTTCAGCACCAGATTGGATGACTGAAGCCGCCTTGCAATGATTGGCAGCTATACCACAATGTGCCGTTTACCCCAAATGCTTTGTCTTCAGCCCTCCATGAGTTGGGATTGGGACGTCAGCGGGTTTGATCCACCCTCACGAACAAGAGTGGGCAAACAGCAACACCGAGTTACCTGGGGCTCCAAGTCACCAGGCTTAGGTTTTGGATTTGGGGAAAACCCAATTCCCCCAAAAAACATTTACCGCATCACACGTAACATAACACAATAGCCTCAGCCCCCAACAGAGGCAATATTCACTACTTTAACTGATCTGGCAATGTGGAGGGAGGGAAGTTTTATTCACTCTGTATCTAATCTGTGCTGCCGTGGACCGGGGGGCAACTTGGATGGAGTGTAGATGGAGCTTTCATCTCTGTCTATTGGGCTGAAAAGCTGTAAATTTGGCTGCGGCATTCACCCACAGAATACATTTCACTCTACACAGTAAATCCTTTGAGAAACATTCTGCAAACGTATCTGTGAAATGTAAGGATTATTTTACGATGTGTTATTTCTTGCAGATCCAGGACGCCATCATGAAGAGCGCTCGCGTCGCTCTGGAGATCGACAACGCCAGGCTGGCCGCTGAGGATTTCAGGAACAAGTATGTATCACTTCCTCTGCTTCTGCCCCATCTAGGTATTATGTCTAACTTTTCACAGCCCACAAGACATCGGACATTAGGAGCGACCAAAAAATAATAAACTTTGGTCACTTCAATCCATGACCTGTTTCTGTTGTGCCCAATTGGCTTCCACGTTTTCGCCATAAAAATATTCACTGGTATAATCTGAGACGTCTGGAAGATTATTATGCTCCCTCTCATCAATTTAATGTCACAAGCAGTGGCAGGTCATCATGGTGTGGATGAGAGTGGGCGGAAGGGGAATTAGCTTCCCCCGCAGTGCATGGCTCCTCACACCCCTCTCTTGTTACAGGTGGGAGCACGAGCTGATGCTTCGGCAGTCTGTGGAGAATGACATTATTGGCCTGCAACAACTGAAGGAGACATACGAGCAACTGCAACAGGGCTTGTTGAACGACATTGCTGCCTTGGAGGATGAGATCGCTTACCTCAGGAAGAACCATGCAGAGGTGGGTCTCGGGCTTCCCATCCCGGGCAACGTCGCTCCATATCAGAACATTTTGGCCCGCAAACCTTAATGCTGATGGGCTGGCTGCTGCTCCTAACACCTGCCTTTCAGAGGCATTTGTCCTCTCCCATCCCACTTCCCCCAATTGAGAGGCATGCAATGGCACCCTTGCCTTGCCCTTTCTTTCCCCATCTCCAGGTCGCGCATGAAGACCTTCCTATTCACCTATGCGATGGTCACCCCCACCCCACCCCGCTCTGGGACGCTTGTTGAGGGGCTCTGTGTAAATGCAGTTTGTTATTGTTGCCCAAAGTGGCCGGGAAGGGTAGTCAGTGCTGCTGACTGATGTGCGGGGGCTTGTGTTTCAGGAGGTGAGGATGTTGAGGCAGCAGAAGAGCTCAGAGGTGCAGGTGGAAGTGGACGCCCGGCCCGCCGTCAACCTGCAGGAAATGCTGAACAAAATCAGGAGCGATTACACTGCTGTGGCCCAGAAAAACCAAGCCGAGATGGAGGCCTGGTACAAAGTACAGGTAAGGCAGACGCAGAGAGAAAGAGATGATTATAAGACTATTAAGCAGGGAGGGAGGGAGCCAAAAATTCCTTTATCCTTGTCAAATGTGTGATGTCAAAGGCGATATACAAATGTAATTTGTTGTGGTTGAGGGCCTTTCCTGTTAGTTACACACTTTCCGATGAGAGAGGACTCGGAGCTTCACATGGCTGACAGGGAGACAGTCGAACCTGGAAATGTTGATTCCTTTGAAGCACAGATTAGGTAGTTCTCTTTCAGGAAATAAAATTACTGGGGCCTGCGGGGGGTGTGGGGTGTTCACAGGCAGTTCAGGGACATATGTGCATGTGACTGCCAAGAAGATGGGAGGTGAACTCTTTTCGTTTTAGCGTCTCTTATGTTACTTGTTGAGAATGTCTTTCGAGCACCTCATTGGGTTCTGTTTGTTTTCAGCTTGAGACCAAGACAGTAGAGCAGAGTCAGGGCAACCAGGCCATGGATGCAGCGAAGGTCGAGCTCTCTGAATACCGTCGGCAACTGCAGACCCTGCAGACTGAGTACGATGCCCTTCTCGGCAGTGTAAGTCACGCTCCTTCCACCTCTTTCATTAAAAGGAAGTTTCGGAAATGCCCACACTTTGTGGGAGCTTCATCACCCTTCTCTAACACGGGACCTGTCTCTCTCCCTCGCTTCCCCTCTCCCTCTATCTCTCTCCTAGATCAACTCTCTGGAAGCTGCCCTAAGAGACACAGAAATGCGGTGCGACCATGAGATGCAGAGCTACATGTGCATGGTGTCCAGCTTGGAAGGGGAGCTGATGAGGATCAGGAACGAAATCAATCAGCAAGCGCAGAGCTACCAGCAGCTGCTGAACATGAAGATGAAGCTGGAGCAGGAGATCGCCATGTACAGACAGCTCATGGATGGCAGTGGACAAAGGTACACTTCTCAATGAACACCCTCCCTCCCTCCCGTAATATTTATGGGGCAGTATTACCAGGAGTAATAATCCCAACAGTGCTCGGTAGCAATGAGTAAGGCAAACAAGATGCTGGGCTCTATCTAATGTTCTTACTTAACTTGTTAAGTGTTAACTGTCTACACAAGCACGGATTGCTTTACCTTCTCTCTCCCTGCTGTTGGAGTGCTCCTCACTGGATATTTTCAGCTACTATATGTAGCTTTGTGGCGCGCAGTAAGGTACTGTATATACAAGCGCTTCCTCTGTTCTGGCCAATGGTAACTGGATAGCTGTTTGACACTTCAGCATTACACTGTACTTTGTCCGGTCAGATGAAAGGACTAATCTTATCGTTACACTGAAGTCAACGAATGTATCTGGTGTAACTTCGGAACAATAATGAAATCCTCTGCGTTGCTTTCAGTGTGGCCGGTATCTCAAGCTCGTCGTCTGGCTCAGGATCATCCTCAATGATGTCTGGTGAGTGCTGGGGTCACTGTCAGGATGAAATATTTGGGGGCGATGTAAGGATGAAATATGTGGATCGGGTGTGCATTCCATTTGGTGTTTCTGCCACCCCACTGTAACCCCATCTCTCACTCCCGGTTCCCAAGCAATAGCAGGCTCAGCTTCCCTCAGCTCTGAAGCCTATTAATCAAGATTAATATTAACCGTTTCCGCCCACAAATAGACAGTCAATTCACTTTACAGTATAGTCTGTGAAGCGCTTTGAGACACAGTCTAGAAGACGTGAAAAGCCGCTGTATCAACTGCAAGGATTATTATTATTATAAAATAATGGTCATGTCTGATATACATACAATTGTTGGGAGGAGGCAAGTGGAGACTCTGTGGGTGGCAGAAGGGAGGCTTTTGGAGTAAGGGGTTGTCTTTCTGGGTTAACAGGGCTATGTGTATTTAACTCCCATCTAGACTAGTCCCTTACAATCGAACGGTCTTGGAGTTATTAGGCTGATGAAGCGGATTGTGGGAGGAATATTCAGGGAATTTGGGTATATATCTAGTTGGGCTTTTGCCTAAAACCCTTGCTGTTCAATGGTAAATAACCTTTCCTTCTGTTTCTTCCTGATTCAGGTGGAAGCAGTGGCAGTCAAACCGTTACCACGTGAGTTTACCTCCTGATTTTAGATATCATATCAAATATTATTAATAAAAATGTAGTCACTCAATCCACGACTGCTCGAGGTCAACGCTGTGCGCAATTGGCTGCTGCGTTTTGTCCACAGAAATGTGCTGTATATCGTGTGAAGCTCTGAGATGTCACAGAGACGTGATAAGGCGCTATATCATATGCAAGGATTATTATTAGCATTAGGATCGCTCCTGAACCTCTCTGGGTACACATGGAGATGACCAGTGATTGTCCCTGTAACATTTATTGCCGCAAATCCAACATGGTTGGCCAATTGCCAGGGCAGCCATTGGTGCCACAAGTAGCTTTCACGATAGGGAGGGTGCCATCAGCCAAGGTTCCTAACGGCTCTCCAGCCTATGGAAGGCTTGTGTGTACAAACTGGAGCTGGCTTGTTCATTGACCCGCTGAGCCTCGCTGTCATGGAGAATGATCACTTGGACGAGGAGTCCCTCCAACAAAAATCAGTCCTCCAGACAAAGGTGCAACTTTGGGGAGAGGTTAACAGGTTATTAGATGGGAAAGGAAAAGCTACAGCCCAGGACTTTAAGTCTGCTTTATTGGTAACTCTGGATTGGAGTGATCTGTGACCTTGACTTATGTGGGAGCTTGCGATGCAGGCACTAACTGCTATTTGCTCTTTTACTTGCAGGACCACCACCATATCAAAAGGTAATTCATCTCTTCTTTCATTAGGGGGACATTTGTTACGGACCTTTCATTAGGGGAGCATTTGTTAAAGACTCCTCTTTCACAGGGTGAAGGCAGGATTACACAAGCATGCACCAAATGTGGAAGGGAAGAGTTTAACGGGGAGAATTCCCATGGGGTTCAGGAACCACAATAACTTGGGTTTGAATGACACTCTTCACGCAGGGTGACGTGCGGTAAGGGAAGAGGAGGGAGGGAGGGAGGGAGGGAGGGAGGGAGGAGTCCTGTAGAGTGCAGGAAGAAGTATGCAGTGAGACAGACACTGTGTCAGTGAGAGGCAGTGTGATGTCTGGATTTTAGCACAGTGAGGAGTACTGATGAATAGCCCTGCAAAGAGGGACTGGAGGGCTTAGCGGAGAGGAGACAGTAAGATTGCTCAGTGTGGATGTCAGCTGCCAAGATTGTAAGTGGTTTTGAAAGCTCTTTTTTGAAAAATCTGAATCAGATCATTATCTTGTTTACAGACAGCAAAATTCACTACTGAGGAACAGACACCCCCTCCCCCCGCTCGCCCACATTAAAAGGTGTGTCCCTGGCACCAACATCCACCGAGCCAACCATACCATTGGCTGGAACAGTGGAAGGAACGTGCCACTCGCATGCCCCCCCAAACCCACCCCCACCCACCCCCTGCCCGCTTGATTCTTGACTTGCTCTGCTTCATTTCTAATACTTCCATGAACTCAGTGTGGATCTGGCCATACTCCACTATCCCAGAGGCACTCTGCTGTACTTGTGTGGAGAGTGAGACAGCACACACACACACTCTTTAAAAGTAAGTGGTTTCACCCAAGATCTGACCTGAGATGGGGACAGTGAGGGTTGCTGTTGGCTGCCGTACCATCCAGTAGGTGGTGTCGATCATTGGTCGCTGGTCTCTCTAAACAAGGCACGAGTCGAAGATTGTCACATCACTGCCGCCAATCAAAGATCATCACGGCAACTGTCTACTGGTTCACTTCCACTGCAGGAAGTAGTTCTATCCCCCACAGCCCCACCATCTGTGCGTCTGCCTCCACAAGCACTTGGCTGCTCTGAGTTACCAAATGTTCTCACTTATTCAATGTCTTTTTATCAATAAATATCTTACTGAATGCATCTAAACCCTTTGTTTGAGTGCCATAACTCACTGGCAGGTTGAGCCGCTATAAGTTTGAAGAGTATTTACGGAGTAAATGGGACCCAACTCATCACTCATGTTTGGTAAATTAATTGAGGGATTAGGCAGAAAAAAGTGAAATAGGGAAAAAAGAGTTGTCATATTTAGTAATGGGGGAACTGGCTCGATGGGCTGAACGAAGCCTCTTTTCCTCTGAGCATCAAATTTGGAACCAGCAATTCTCGACTGAATTTATTTAATCATCTCTTTCGAGGAGGGATAGATACGCTCTCCCCACAGGTCTGCAAGGTGCTGCTGATAGTTCAGTGGCCTGTCTGGCTTGGAAATGTAGGTTTCACCTCCATACATTCAACAGTGAAGTTTAGACACAACACCATAGATAGAACATCATAGATAGAAATAGCAGGATTCCAGTTCCTATCTGAAAGTTACAGCTTCCCCCGATGGCTCAGTGTGTCAGTAATGTTTTCTCCCACAAAATATATAATCAGTTCGCTTCATGGTGCATTCTTTGAAGAGCCTTGAGTCGTCTCAATGACACGATAAGGCCCTGTTATCAAAAGCACTGAGCCATGCAGACCAGAGAGGTCTCAGGTTTGATCACTGGTCTGTGCTGAGTTGGCCGTTCTCAGCCGGGGTGGGGTGAGGTCAGGTTGGGTGGGGTGGGGTGGGCATTCCAATTGGCCTCAGTGGCTTTGGGCTGGGAATATTGGGAAATCGGCCAGAAATCCCACACCCAGGAACAGGTGGTGACTCAGCCAATCCAGCCTGCTCTGCCTTTTAAGTCTACGACAACTCTTTCAATGCCTTTTCTCCATTTAGCTTTTTCAATTCTCCTTCTCCAAGCCAGTCCTTTCTACCAGTTGGTCAGATTTTTCAATCTCATTTCCCCATCAATTCTCCATAACCCTTGTACTTAAGATACTTCACAAGTATTTCCCTACCTGCCCTTCGCACCATCCCGAACTCTTCTGCCTTCTGAGCGATAAGACATGTTCTAATTTCCTTTCTAACTGCCTAATGTTAGTATTACGGCCACCTCCCCCACTAGCCAGCACGTCAATCCCCTTCATAATTACAAAAGAGCTCAAAGCAGTCAAGCTTCCAGCCACACAGAGTGCTGATGCTATGGTATTCAGGCCCAGTCATGTCCAGAACACCTCCAGAAATGTTTCAATGTCTACATTACCTGAGGTGACTGGAGCCTGTTCGTGTGGCTTCCAGGGTTTGGGGACTATTAGCCCCTCATCACAGCGAGTCTCTGTGGCTCCCATCTTTCACAGCAGACTCCAGTCTGAATTCTGGACACACAAAAGCCTAGATTGCCTCTGGCCTCAACCGACCAGCATTTTAGCCTGAGACACAATCTGATTTTAAAATTGTGGAAAATGTCAAGATTCAGTTTGAAGGTTAAAAGCTGGATCTCGGTAACTGCATCAAAAATCTCATTTTTACTTACACCTCCCTCCACTCCATGCCATTGCTACTGTCCCCGGACCACCCCCCCCACACACACGCGCTCACGTTAGGCAAAGATATCAAATCACGTTCGGCCCTGTCCGCAAGCATTGATTTACCAAGTCGCCACTTTGTTAATTATATGGTTGTTAATGAACTCGATCACTTTGAACCACCGGTAAGAGCAGAAAGATATTTATTGATCAGCTTTGCTTGAAGAATCAACATGATATGAAAACATTTGCAAAATCAGAGCAGCCAAGTAAGAGGAGAGTGAGGGAGACGGGCTCCTTTGGGGGGTGGGGGAGGGTGGGGGGTGCGGTGGGAGAGACACAAGTACTGGAGACAAGGGCATGTGTTGTTTTGGATTTCCAGTAAAACAATTAATTTTTTATGTGTGTTGACCTGCTAAACAACAACAACTTGGAACTATTTGGCGCCCTCCACACCGGACGGGCTCGATAACTGTCCAGCGCCTGGGGACGTCCTCCTGACCCAGTGAGGTGCTGAGCGTCATGTCAAGAGCAACGGCAGAGGGGGGTTTGGGGGACAAGAATGCTTTGTGTCCTTGGGAATCCGCAAATCACACTACCACGGGAAGTTTCACACGAGGAATGTAGAGCGAGAGGAAAGTATGAAGCCAGGCAAGGCAGGAGCAATGGCCTGCCATTGCCTGTCACCAGCTGAAGCTGCCACGAGGGCACTGCCCGCAGCGGGCGAGAGCGCGAGCGAGGCGATGATCTTAACTTGTGATTTCGTTGATTTCTGAGAGGACAAGAGAAGACCAGTGTTAGCGAGCGACCTTTCACAGCTTCACGTCCTTAGTAAAGCGCGCACTACAGTAAAAAATGTCTTTCCGAAAAATATAGTAATAAAACAAAATTGGGTCACTCGATCCACTGGTGCGTTTGGCCCACAAAATATACCGTCAATTCACTTGGCAGCATATTCTGTGAAGCACTTTCACGAAGATGTGATTAGGGACTATAACCAAATGCAAGGATGATTATTATTTTACTGTATGTACTGTACATGTAAAAGTAAACACAGCAACGGGAAAGGAGGCTCCTGGGTCACAAGAGGAAGGGAGGTCACCTCTCTGTTACTCTCAACCAGGGCAGCAATCAGGACCACAATTGCCTCAGTGGCCCTGATCTCTGTTGGGAGGGACATTTGTGGATGTCAGGGGAAAGCATACCTCTCTCTCTACCACCCCCCACCCACCCCCACCCACCCCCCACCCCCTGTTCTACACCTGCACGTGGAAAATAGCGAGGGTGATATGGTAAAGTAGAAACAAAATCTATTTACCTTCAGTCTTTTTGCTAAAATAAGAGGGGAGAAAAGAGGAGCGGTTAGTCAGCTTTTGTGATGATCTGTACTTTGAGACGTCTCGAAGACACGATAAGGTGCTATATTGATACTCCCAACACACACACACACAAATATACTCTGATTCTCACACACCCACGCACTCACACACACTGCTCACACATACACACTGCACTCACGCGCACACTGCACTCACACACTGCTCCCCCCACCCACTGCACTCACACACACTGTACAGTACACACTGCGCACACACACACACAGCCCTCTCCGGTGGGAACATCTTTGTGTTACTTGTGTGTAGGCTACGAGAGCGAGTGACTTACATGATTATTGTGCTCTTCCCACCACCTTTGGGAAGGAAATCAGAGAGAAGTTAGCACAACAGCAACAACAGATTACATTGGTATAGCACCCTTCAGGTCAGAAAGACATCCCACCCAGGTCTTTGGGAGGTGGGTGGGGGGGTGGGAGGTTGAAGCACTGTTGAACAGGAAGGTCTGTAGAGAGTTGTTGAAGGAGGCAAGCGAGGGGCGGGGGGGGGGTGGCGGGTGAGGCGGAGGGATTGCGGGTTCACAGAGGGTGGGAGAGGACGGGCTGATATGGGGCTAGGATGTCGGAGAGGTAAAGGGTGGAGCATTTACTCACCAGTCGAGGTACTGGAGGACGATGTGCTGGACATTAAGCTGGAGGAGAAACACAGGCTTCTTATCTCTCTTGGTATCACAATGATGTTCCACGCATTCACCTCTCTCACCCGAATCACGTCGGCCTATCTACGCCGCAAATCCCAGCGCTCCCGCCATCTTTTATTATTATTATTGACGTGGGTCAAACGTGTGGGGCTTTGAGAAGGGTTTTGAAGTGGGAGCAAGGATGCGCTCTGGAAGCTTGTGCACCAATAGAATAATAATAATAATAATAATAATAATAATCCTTATTTAATTGATAAGGATTTGATATAGCATTTGATATAGCGATTTTTATGTCTTCTAGACGCCTCAAAGCGCTTCACAGAACATACTGTAAAGTGAATTGACTGCGTATATGTGGGCGAAATGTGGCAGCCAGTTGCGCACAGCAACGTTCCCCCCCCACAACAGCCGTGGGTTGAAATGACTTGATTATTGTTTGTTTTTTGGAGGGATTATTGTTAGGGCGTGCGTGTGGCGTAAGAAAACTTGCCCGAGGTTTCGCCCTGACCTGAGCTGACCTGACCTGCCTGGAATCGAACCCAGGCCTCTCGTTTGGCGGGCGAGCGCTCTAACCACTCAGCTGGTTAACGTACCTTTGTCCACTGCCATCCATGAGCTGTCTGTACATGGCGATCTCCTGCTCCAGCTTCATCTTCATGTTCAGCAGCTGCTGGTAGCTCTGCGCTTGCTGATTGATTTCGTTCCTGATCCTCATCAGCTCCTCTTCCAAGTTGGACACCATGCACATGTAGCTCTGCATCTCATGGTCATACCTTGCGTCCGTGTCAGCCAGTGCGGCTTCCAGAGAGTTTAGCTAAGAAAGAGAGAAAGAGATATTCACACAGAGAAAGAGAGAGAGAGCGCAAGGCACTGTGTTAAGAGGAGGTGAGGAAACTCACACCAGGAGCGGGCATTCCTGAAACAACAACAACTTGCACTTGTGTAGTGCCCTCCAAAGCCGAGTGCAACAACAACAACATAATGATATTTACCGAGCGCCTTTCATGTCGGGAGGACGTCCCAAGGCGCTGAGACCTGGCAAAGGGGAGAGATCAAACGAGGCAGAGGCGTGGAGGACCACGGCTAGAGGTTCCAGACTTCGCGACGGCCGAGGGGAGGGTGCGAGGGGCCAAGC
Source organism: Hydrolagus affinis (assembly GCA_012026655.1). Classification (NCBI taxonomy): domain Eukaryota; kingdom Metazoa; phylum Chordata; class Chondrichthyes; order Chimaeriformes; family Chimaeridae; genus Hydrolagus; species Hydrolagus affinis. The sequence continues at coordinate 24,734 of JAAILG010001423.1, read as the reverse complement.
GGGAGGGCGTTCAGAGGCGCTGGGTGCTGGATTGGGGAGTGTGAGGATTGGGGAGTGTGAGGATTGGGGAGTGTGAAGAGAGTGAGGAGTGAGGGGCTCGGGAGATGGAAGGAGCATGACTTACACTGCCGAGAAGGGCGTCGTACTCAGTCTGCAGGGCCTGAAGTTGCCGACGATATTCAGAGAGCTCGATCTTCGCTGCGTCCATGGCCTGGTTGCCCTGACTCTGCTCTACTGTCTTGGTCTCAAGCTTTGAAAACAAAACGCCGCGGGGTGAAGTGGTTCGAAAGACATCCATAATATAATATAATAGTAATCCTTCCACTTTGATACAGCGGCTCATCACGTCTTCTAGACCACGTCTCAAAGCGCTTCACAGAATGTACTGTCAAGTGAATTGACTGTGTACAGTATATATTTGTGGGCGAAACGCGGCAGCCGATCAGTGCTGCTTAATAGCCCTCTTTGTCAAACCACAGCTCCATTGAAAGCCTTGCGGAGAATCTGCTACAGCCAGGATTTGTAGCGGGAGAATCGCGCAGCCTGACTGACTGCTCCCTCTCTCTTGACTGTAAAGAGCATACTCTCTCTTTCTCTCTCTCTCTCTCTCTCTCTGTCTCTCTCTGTCTCTGTGTGCGTCTGCCTTACCTGTACTTGGTACCAGTTCTCCATATCGGCTTGGTTTTTCTGGGCGATGGTAGTGTAATCGTTCCTGATTTTGTTCAGCATCTCTTGCAAGTTGACGGCGGGCCGGGCGTCCACCTCCACCTGCACCTCCGAAGTTTTGTGCTGCCTCAGCATCCTCAGCTCCTGAAACACAAGCCCCCGCACCTCAGCCAGCAGCACTGACAACAACAATAATAATAATTCTATAAAGAATATACTGTAAAGTGAATCGACTGTATGTTTGTGGGCGAAACGCGGCAGCCGATTGCGCACAGCGGCGTCCCCCCCCACTCGTGGGTTGAGTGACCAAATTATTCTTGTTCATGTGTTTTTTGAGGCGACGTAGAGATAAGATTCGCCGGTGCGGAGAAACGTTGGGTGAACATGGCTTGTTGGGTTCTGCTGTGACTCTCGTGTCTTCTCGTAGGAGTCGTACAGAGGGTGAAGCTGAGGTGCTCGTTGAGGGGAGGACAGCTGTGTTTGGTGCAAAGCCAGAGACCCACCCACCCGAACCCACCCACCTCCGCGTGATTCTTCTTCAGGTAAGCGATCTCGTCCTCCAGGGCTGCGATGTCGTTGGCCAGGCTTCCTTGCAGCTGCATGTATGTCTCCTTCAGTTGGTGCAAGCCTCCGATGTCATTCTCCACACTCTGCCTTAGCATCAGCTCGTTCTCCCACCTGTAACAACACGACACACGAGATTTGCACAGCGACTTTAACATCAGGAGGACGTCCCACAAGGCGCAGGACAGACGGGTGGTCTGTGTGTGTGTGTGTGTGTGTGTGATAAAATATGAGAAGGATATAGCGCCTTATCACATCTTCAAGAGGCCTCAAAGCGCTTCTCAGACTTGCTATACAGTGATTGTGACTGTGTTTCATGGGCCAATGGAGGAAGGTGAACTAAGGTGGACCTTGGCTTTGTATCACCCACTAAATTGTTATGATTTTAAGAGCGAGGTTTCTGAACTGGGACCTCTGGTCTGGTGGGAGCGAAGTGTACGTTATTCTCTCCACCTGAGTGAGTGTGTCTTCGGCACAGACTCCAGTGACTTTACTCTGCCGTCACATTGCCGTGCAGTAAGTAGCCTCAAGGGATCAGAATACTTTCTTCCCACGCACCGCCACAGAAGGCGTACGGAACCGATTAGTGAGTGTAAAAGGGCACACAGTTCGAGCACGAGGGAATTGAATGCATTAAAGGATAATGGAGAAGAGGCAGAGGAACGTGGCGAGATGATTTGCTGGGATCTCAACGCTCTTTCCAGCCCCCAACTCAGGCCCCCAACAAAGGGGTACTGTTTTCTGGGGTGGGGTGGGGTGGGGGGAATGTGCGGAGGGGAGAGAGAGGAAAGGGAAGGGATTTGCCCCCAGCTCCCCTATCGTTTCTCCTCCTCCCTCCTCCCCCCGCAGCCCCACAGCGAGCGACTGTGGAAGCAAAGCGAGCAAACGTCCTGTGTGACCGAGGGATATTAACAATATGAATCATACTGTAATAATAATAATAATAATAATCCTTGCATTTGATATAGCAGGTTTTCACATCTTACGGAGATGGCTCAGTGCGCTTCGCGGAATGTACTGTAAAGTGAATTGACTGTATATCGCGGGGCGGGGTCCGCGAGAGGGGAAAGGGACCAAAGTCCGAGCGAGTCACGTACTTGCTCCTGAAGTCCTCAGCGGCCAGCTTGGCGTTGTCGATCTCCAGGGCCAGGTTGGAGTTGTCCATAATGGCCGACAGGATCTGCGAGAAGGTCAAAGACAGTTTCGGACGCGCTGTGATGTCACCACTGCCAGATCATCCTTTGCCACCGCCCGTCGGAACTCCATTACATCCCACAGTCCCTTCGACTCCCTCCCTCCCTCCCTCCCTCCCTCCCTCGTCTCCTCCAAGGCACGTCAAGACCCTTTTCATCCAGCGAGCCTGTGGTCACCCTCCTAGCCATCCTCCTTGCCCTCTACCCCTCCTGATCCCAGCCCCGTCCTATTTAAATCCAAATCCCTGACTGTCCAGCGCCTTGGGTTGTCCTCCAACATCAAAGGCGCTGTTTAAATGTCACTTTCTATTGTATTGTTTAAGCCGCAGCACCAGTGAGGAATAGAGTAAGACAGAAATAGAGGGGATGCAGTGAGCTCCCTCCTTCTAGCTCCAGCCCCTCTACTTTCCAGCTCTGTGTCACTTGATGGCAGCCTTGCTCTGTTCATCGCAGCAGCTGCCTCCCTCTCTCCATCCCTCCCACTCTCTCTCTCTCTCATATCACAAGCTGCTTTGCATTGTAGGAACAGGTTTGGTGTTCATGTTGGAGGTGGGGGATGGGCGGGGGAGGGGGGGGGGAAGGGGAGGTGTGGTAGGAATGTAACCAAGGGTGTGCCAAGGTCAGGATTAACATACATACCAAACCAGGGGGGTGGGGGGCAGGCAAACCATCAAAAAAACAAACTGAAAGAAATTCTGTTGAAAGGGATCGAGAAAGTTTTTTTCCTGTACCTGCCAAAGTGTTTGTGATCCATTGGGAGAGCAGAGGATTGGGCGAGGGAGACAAGGTCCTGCCTGATGGAGTTTGGATCAGGAAGATCTCGAGAGAGAGAGTGTAAACTACTTACCCCACCCAGCACACTCAACACTCTTTCTTGCCTAGAGGCCAATTAGACTGAAGGTGTTAAAAGTGTCCCAACGACCACAGTAAATGACATTTACACGGCTCCTTTCACGTTGGGAGTACGTCCCAAGGCACTGGACAACAACAACAACAACAAATTACATTTATAGAGCGCCTTTCACGTCGGGAGGACGTCCCAAGGCGCTGGACAGTCAGGGATCTGCTCCCGAGCTGGTGGTTGGGATCAGGAGGGATGGAGAAGTTGACCGAAGGCATGATCGAAGAGGAGGGTTTTGAAGGAGCTAAGGGTGCGGAAGGGAGGGGGGGTGGGTGCGAGGCGGAGGTCACTCACCTGACCCTGGAGGGGCTTCACTGTGTTCTCGTAGATGGTCCAGTCAAAGCCATCGATGATCTTGCCAATGGACAGCTCCCGAATCTTCTTCTCCAGTTGAAGGTTGCTCTCCTCCAGCGAGCGAACCTTCTCCAGGTATTTGCTCAGACGGCTGTTGAGGTTCTGCATGGTGTCTTTCTCGTTGCCTAGACCCCCAGCACCAAATCCCCCACCACCACCACCACCCCCACCACCCCCACCACCCCCACCGAGCAGGGTCCCCATCCCCATCCCCGACCCCAACCCCATTCCCAGGCCCAAACTCCCCGATCCCATTCCGAATCCCCCACCACTGCTCCTCATGCCACCCCCAGATGAGCCCAACCTGATGGAGCGACTGGAGGTAAGGGTACGAGGGCCCGCGCTATAGCCATAGAGACTCTGGGACCCACCCCCAGACTTGGTCGTTCTCATCGATCTGGTGGACATGGTGATCGGTACAGGAGGATGCTGAGAAAGCAAGGCTGACCAGGTCGAGTACTGATGTGCGAGCTCAGTGACAAAGGAACTGGCTCCGCGGCTATTTATATAGCTGAGCAGCAAAGCATTCCACACCCAGCAAAGGCCCTTCCCACCACCTCCGGATAGGTGTGTGCACTGGCTTCCTGTGGGCTCAGGTTACAGCTGCCGTTTGAGTCTAACAGTTTTTGAGTCCAGGAGGATAATAATAATAATAATAATAATACTGCTTGCGTTTGATATAACGGCTTTTCACGTCTTCTAGACTGTGCCTCTAAGCGCTTCACAGGATAGACTGTAAAGTGAAGTGACTGTATATTTGCGGCAGCCATTTGCGCAAAGCAGCGTCCCCCCGTCCCCCCCATCCCCCCCAAAGAAACAGTCGTGGATTGAAATGACCAACTTATTATACTTTTTTTTGGATGGATTATTATTAGGCGCGTGTGTGTGTGTATGCGCATGTGTGTGTGTGTGTCTGTGTGTGGAGTAAGGAAACTTGGCCAAGGTTTCGCCCTGACCTGACCTGCCTGGATTCGAAACACAGGTCTCTTGCGCTTCTCAGGTGAGTGAGTGAGTGAGTGAGTGAGTGAGTGGCTCTAACCACTGAGCTACAGGAGCTCCACGGTGATCGAAAAGCAAGACCAGTTGGTTAAAACCTGCAAACAAAAAATCATTGGACTGGCTTTCGTGTTCGACCGTGTTTGAGACCAGAGCTGGGATGAACGCTGAGACAGCCTGAGGCATGTTAGCTGAACAAAGCTTAGTAACAGCGCCATTGCTGCTCTGAGCCAGACAACATCGATTGACTCAACACAGTAATGCCAAGAGGTCTCAAAGCGCTTCACGGGGGTGTTTTTCTGCCCGGTGTAGTGACTGCGTGTTTGCAGAAATGTAACGCAAAGTGAATCGACGGCAACGACAACGGCAACGTTACATTTGTGGAGCGTCCTTTCACGTCGGGGAGGACGTCCCAAGGCGCTGAACAGTCGGGTCGGGACCCGAGCAAAGGGGAGAGGGACTGGGTGGGGGGCAGAGGCAGGGGCAGGAGAGGGTCGGGAGGGGAGGGAGAGGGTCGGGAGGGGAGGGAGAGAGTCGGGAGGGCAGCAGAAGGCACGATCGAAGTGCCTTGAGACCGGCCTTGAAGGAGGTGAGGGAGGGAGCGAGGCGAAGGCGGGGGAGTTCCAGAGTGTTGGGGTGCAGAGAGAGAGGCTGAAATCCCGTTCGCCGATGGTAGGGGGCATGGAGCAGGCTGAACGAGGTGGGTGGGGAGGTTTCTAGTTGTTTAGGTGGGTGAAGCCTGGAGGTGAATGCTGTCCAGGGCGTTTAATCCAGCGGGCTCTGTTCAGTCAAGCTGGGTTGGTTTTTTACTCAGTAAAAATGTGACCCTGAGCCACAGAATTGTCTGCTGTTAATCTGCTCTGTGAGTGTGTTGCTGTAAGGCATTCATTTCATGCTCCCTCTCACTCACTTTCTCTTGACTGCTTGCTGCCTGTACATGTCGCTGAAATGCATCCAACAATTTGCCTCCGAATTTAAAACCTTACCTCGATTAAACTGACAGTGCGGTTTAGTTTAGAAACTCGCAAGCAATTTGGGGCTCATTTCTCCCCAACTGAGATCACACTGTAACTCAGAGCGCGCTAACCCCACCCCACCCCCCACCCCCTCCCCCTGATCCCTTTGTCTCTCCGAGTCTACCTCTGTCTGTCTCTCACACCACCACAAAGCTTTTATGTTATAGTCTTTCACGACAATAGTGTCTGAGTGCACACACACACTCTCTCAGTCTCTCGTGCAACTCAATCTCTTTTTCTCTCTCTCTATCTCTCTTTCTCCCACCCCCCTCTCTCTATACACACACCCAGTCTCTCTTTCTATCTTCTTTCTATCTTCTCTCTATCTCTCTCAGCCCCAGTGTTTCGCCCACGAATGTACAGTCAATCCACTTTACGGCATATTCCGTGAAGCGCTTTGAGACGTCGATAAGATGTGAAAAGCCGCTATATCAAATGGAAGGATTATTATATATTATATATTATGCCCCCCTCTCTTTCTCTCTCTGTCTCTCACACACACACAAATGTCTCTCTTTCCATCCCAATGTCTTTATGACTCTCTTGTCTCTCTCTATTTTGCTCCATTCCAGCAGCAGCAAAGCTGTGTACCTGGGGGCAATGTACAGTCAATAATTCCTTCTTGACAACCTGTAGCTGTTGGAATAAACTGGTTTTGCTCAGCGCAGCTGTGTCACATGAACCGAAAGAGGAGGGGACCCGTGAGCTGGTGTGATACTGGGGTTTTGCATATTGGGTGCAGTGAAAACAGGCGGGGGGTGGGGGTGCGGTGAAATGGCAATTTATATTTCTACAGCACTCGCCTCACAAGCGAGCGAAGACCTGGGTTCCAGAACTCCGCGGCTCCGAGCTCCGCGACCCCCTCTCCCTTCATTCTCACCCGACTCCCGCCCACTGCCTCCCCATCGACCAGAGGATTCAGTGCGAGATCCTGGTCCTCACTTTCAAAGCCCTCCCTGGCCTCGGTCGCCACACCCTACCTTTGCAACCAACCACCTTACCACGGGGATTGAAAATAAAAATTTGTATTATCGTCTGTGTGTGTGTGTGTGCGTGTGGAGTAAGGAAATTATACTACAGTATATTGATTGCAGTGCTAGGACACTGTCCTGGAAAGTGAACTCAAAGTCCAGACGCAAAGGGTAGGGGGCACTAACCCCCACCCCCCCCTCCCAACCCGCTAACTCAAGAGGCAAGAGTGCTAGTAACTGAGCCAGGCTCACAAGGAGCTCCTGCAGCTCAGTGGTTAGAGCGCTTGCCTCACAGACGTGAGAGCTGCGTTTCGAATCCGGGCAGTTCAGGGCAAGAGACACAGTCTAGAAGACGTGAAAAGCGCCATCTCAAAATGCCAGGATTATTACTATTTTATTATCAGTAGTAGTGGTACTAACATCGCATCTTCTTTCAGTCCATCGGGAGCAAAGGATTTCTCAGACGAGAGGCAAAGGGTGGAGCCTCGGGGTGTAACAGTCTGAATGGACAAGTTCACACTCACCCTAAACCCTGTTCAAGACGCCATCTGTTTGCCCAGGAGATGTCGAGATGAATGACTCACTTACACAGAAGCGTGTTTCTCATATCTTGCCAGTTTGGGTGTGTGGAACTCATGTCAGGCCACATTTCCCTCTTCATTTCGACCATGATTCCTCAGGCAGGTCAGGGCAAAGCTTTAGGCAGCTTTCCTTGCTCCGCAAACACACACACACACAACACAACACACACACACACACACACACTCATACATCTGTTTATCTCGCAGTAACAGTTGCCAGCGGATGACTTTTCTGGGGGTAATAAATCCTTTGCGAAAAAAAAAGCAATAATTCGGTCACTCAACCCACAGCTGTGTGTGTGTGTGGGGGGGGGACGCTGCTGTGCGCAATCGGCTGCCGCGTTTCGCCCACAAAGTATACAGTCGAATCACTTTACAGTATGATCTGTGAAGCGCTTTGAGACGCCTCGAAGATTGTGATCGAACGCAAGGCTTATTATTATTATTATGGTTTGAGCCAACTCTTCTGGCCAGATGTCAGTCATAGAAAGAGGCCATTCAGCCCATCGTGACTGTGCCAGCTGTTGGAAAGAACCTCCCACCGAGTCCCGCCGCCCCGCTTTACCCCATAACACCCAAATATCACTTCTCGTGTCTCTATCCAATTCCCTCCTGGGAGCTGCTATCCAACCTGCTTCACCACCCCGTCGCTGTGTGTGTGTGTTCCTGACTGTAACACAATAGCTCTCTGTGTTTTTTAAAAAAAAATTATTTGCCTATTCACAAACAATCCTGTTAAATCTTTCAGCTGTTTGCTCTGGAGGTGTGATGTGAAAGTCAAACACCAAACCTGCTTTCAGCGATTGCGGAACAATTCTTAGATGAGGTGCGTGCGGAGGATTCAGTCACGTTAGGGCAGTGGTTCCCAACCTGCCTTTGCTGCGACCCTAAATTACAACAACAACAACTTCGATTTGTATAGCGCCCTCCACGCCGGACGGCGTCTCAGAGTCTAGCCCCCAGAAGGTCCTCCCGACCCTTGGGACTGACGCGAAGCCCAGCCAAGGTGATATCTCCGTCTCTTTTGTGGACTCAGCGCAACTCGCTAGGACAGTCTTTCACCCAAATTGGTCGGCAGTGTCGCCTCAGGCACTGCTCAGCAGTAAAATAGCATGTTCAGCAATACTGCTGAGGACCCTACCGAGGGCCCCCGAGACCCCGATTTGGGTGTAAATCAGTGCAAACAGACAGATATGCCTGTGGCTGAGGACACTTATCTCACACTCTGATTTCTCAGGGCCTCACTTAACTAACAGGTCAGCACACCTGTACAAAGGCACACACTGTGTGTCTAACCCACAAGTTGAAAGCTGAACCTGGTTATTCAGTGGGATTTGCGCAAGATTCTCACACGTTAGAGTTGGGCAGGCGAGGCTTATTCTCTATCTGAGTCTAGGCGCTGAGGCAAATTTCAGCCCTGGGAGCTGAGTTCAGCTAATAATGATGATCCTGGCATTTGATGCAGCGATCCTCTAGACTGTGTCTCAAAGCTCTTCACAGAATAGACTGTAAAGTGAATTGATTGTATGTTTTGTGGGTGAAACGCGGCAGCCAATTGCACACAGCAGCGTCCCCCTCACACAGCCGTGGATTAAAGTGACCAATTTTTTTTTGAGGGATTATTATGCGTCTGGCGTGTGGAGTGAGGAAATTTGCCCAAAGTTTTGCCTTCCCTGGGAATTGAACCCAGGTCTCTCACTCGTAAGGTGAGTGCTCTAACCACTGAGCTGCAGGACTCCACTAAGCTACAGGCTAACTCCGCAGCCTGGGGGGCGGGGGGAGCAAGGTGGGGTTCGAACCCCTGTAACTTGCCACTCTAGGTAGACTAGATCGACTTCTTCCACCAAGCTCAGAGTCAATCGTCGACCTGTCAGAAAACCTGGAGCTAGACCCGAGGCTGTGTTAGTGCATTCCAGGGTGAGACTGTCCAGGCTTGCAAACAGACAGACACTCCCTGAGATCAGAGACATGAGTGTTGCCCACAGGTGGGAGTAGAAGAATTCGGAGCCGGTTTTCTCTCCCCACAGGAGTTTATCAACTCACCCAGCGCAGAGTCACCCTGAGAAGTGCCAGACTCGACCTGACGTTTGATACGGCGACCTGGCAACACGCAGGGACATCTCCCTGGAGCTCCCTTCTTCCTCCCTCACTCACCTTCCCCCCACCCCCTCCCTTTCTCTCCTCCCAGTTTCAGGTCTCAGCCAAAAGACCTTTCTCTTCGACCGCGCCTTTGGTCACCTTTCTCCCCACCACCCACCCCCCCTGCCCCGCCGGCTCGCCCCCCCCCCCCACCTCATTATTGTGAAGCGCTCTGAGACGCGGAGTGAGTGAGGGCGCTATATAAATCAAAGGTGTTGTTGTTGTTGTCTCAAAGTGCTTCACAGGATACACCGACAAGTCGAGTGACTGAGTGTTTGTTTTGTGGGCTGAAAGGAGGCAGCCAATTGCGCACACCCCCACCCCCACCCACACACACACAGACAGTCGTGAAAATATGATTCCAAATGGTATTTGTTTCAATTTTATTCCTATTTTCGTAAAATGGATTATTACTGCGCCCCCCCCCCCCCCCACCCCACCTGTCTTCCCCAAACCCCAACTGGAAAAGTGATCTGCCAATCGACTAACAATCAGGTTCCTACTCAACACTAGGTAAACAGAGGTGTGTGTGTGTGGACTAAGAAAACTCTCCCACCGTTTCACCCTGCCCCGCAATCAAAGCCAGGTCCTCTCTCTCTCTCTCTCTCTCTCTCGCGAGGCGAGTTCTGAGCTACAGGACCCCACCGTTGGACTTTCCATTGTCACCTGTGTTAGTGTCGCTCCCTGCCCACACACACTGTGTTTGTTAAGTGGAGCGAAAGGCAGTCAAGCTCGTGGTTACTCGGTAACATTCCAGCGGCCTCTGTGTTGAAGGGGAGGCTGATGAGTTGGAAAGCTTGGGGTGGGTGCGGCAGGCTTAAAGGTATTAAGCACTAGAAAACGTGGCAGATCGGACGCCAAAAGTGTCTACAAATATGAAAAGGCAGAGGGTAACACAACAGCAACAGATCACACCAGCACAGCCCCCTTCACACCGGGAGGACGTCCCTAGGGGCTGGACGGTCAAGAGATCCACATCCGAGCTGATGGTTGGGATCAGAGGACGGGGAGGGTAGGGGTAGGAGGGTGACTGAAGGCACGGTCGATGAGGAGGATCTTGGGGACAGTGTTGGAGGAGGCAATGGGGGCGAGGCGGAGGGACGGCGGGATGGAGTTTCAGAGGGTGAGGCAGAGAAACTGAAGGCTCGCCCGCCAATGGTTGGCAGTGTGGAGTCGGCTGAGCGGAGGGAGCGGACAAGTTGGTAGGGAAATAATAATAATACTAATAATACCTGTGCAGATATGGAGCCTTAACACATTTTCTAGACGTCTCAAAGCGCTTCACAGTGGAGCCGAGGCAGTGGCAAAGTTTGTTAGGAAGACATAGGACATGGAAATCAGTGCTTCAGCTGACATTCAATGCTGGGGGGAGCCTTCAGATGAGAACCGATAGAGTGACATAGCACAACAACAACAACAATAAAATTACATTTAAAGAGCGCCTTTCACGTTGGGAGGACGTCCCAAGGCGCTGAAACATCTCTAACACCTCAGCGAGTAGTGCTGTCAACTGTGGTGACTGTGTTTTTGCAGCACGGGGCGAAACACTGGGCATGTTTCCTTCCTCCACTTGCCTCACGTCAAGTGTAGTGACTGTGTATTTTGTGGGAGAACCGCGGCGGCCATTGGCGGCACAGCAGCGTCCCCACAAACAGCCAATGGAGCGTGGCCAACTTTGACCAAGAAACCGAGAGAAACTTTAACATCCACCCGAACAAGCCAAGCCAACGACTTGCATTTACCCCGCGCCCTTGGCGCTGGTTCGAGGCCCGGGGAGCTTGACAGGACCTCAGTTTATCGTCTCATCCAACATGACAGGCGTCTGTTCAGCGCTGGATTAGTTTAAACCAACATTTAGAGCTTTACCCACCACCGTCTCAGTCACAGGCGAGCGAGCGAGCTTCCGCTCAGCCAGGCTGACGCACAAATATTTAAGAGATGAGCCATTTGGCAGGAACTCAGGCAGGGAATGTGGTCTAATCCGCCTCACCTGCCCAGGTAATAGAATCGTACAATTATACAGCACAGAAGGAGGCCATTCGATCCACCGGAGCCGTGGTGGCTGTCTGACAAGAGCTGTCCAAGTCAATCCCTCTCCCCCGCACTCTCCCCTCCACAGCCCTGCAAACCTGTCCTCCCCCAATAGCTATCCACTCGAATAAATCAGATTATATTTCTGCTTCACCCCAGCATCCAACCCGGGTGTGATACCTCTGACACATCAGAGAGATATAGTAGAACAGTAACCTGGTGACTTTGGAGGCTTGTTAGCAGTGTGTGTGTGTGTGTGTGGAACACTGCTGAGCACAATTGACTGCTGTGTTTCTCCCACAGAATATCCAGTCGATTCACTTTTACAGTATATTTCATGAAGCGCTTTGAGATGTCTGCACCCCACCACCCCACCCACACACACCCCACTCCTTGCCCTCCCACCCCCTCCCATCCCTGACCATTCAGCGCCTTGGGACGTCCTCCCGACGTGAAAAACGCTCTATAAATGTTATTTGTTGTTGTTGTCTCGGAAGAAGTTGTATCAAATGCAAGGATTAATATTATAAGTGTGTATGCGTGAGCGTATGTGTGGGTGTATGTGTGTGAGTGCGTGTGTGGGGCGGCATGTGTGTGAGTGCGTGTGAGTGCGTGTGTGGGGCGGCATGTGTGTGAGTGCGTGTGAGTGCGTGTGTGGGGCGGCATGTGTGTGAGTGCGTGTGAGTGAGTGTGTGAAATACCTCAGCTGCAGGCGCTGGCTAGTTATGTAAACTGTGCCGTTCTCTACAACGATCAGATATGGAAAATTATCTTTAAATCTTGGCAGCTCGCCCTCGATGCAACCTTGACCAACCGCCCGAGAGTGACAACCAATCAGGTCAAAATCCAATCACCTGGGAAGCGCCTCGATGTGTCGGACTGACATGACACATTCGTGATTAATCATCATTATTATTTCATTCAATTTTATTTAGGAGAGACATTTTCTCCCTCCCCCCACTCCCGGCCCCCGCCCTCCCCCCAGGCAAGGACCGAGAAACGCTGCTTCACCCGAGAGACTGTAGCTCTCACTCCTGGTGGCTTTAGAAGTGGTTAGAGCACTGGCCTTTACAAGCGACAGGCCTGGGTTTGATTCCCGGCAGGTCGGGGCCAAAACCCTGGCCGGGTTTCCTGACTCCACACGCCTGATCATAATCCATTCCCCAAAAAATTGGTCGCTCAATCTAGTACTGTTTGTGTGGGGGGCGGGGGGGGAGGGGGAGGGGACGCTGCTGTGCGCAATCAGCTGACGTGTTTCGCCCACAAATATAAATATATATATATATATACAGTCACTTCACTTTAGAGTCTATCCTGTGAAGCGCTTTGAGACAAGACGTGAAAAGCTGTTATATCAAACGCAAGGATTATTATTATTATTATGCTGGAGTCACGGCTGGTGTTGCCACCTACTGGCCAAGGTGAGACAGCGCTGTTTAATCAGTGTGTTGTGGTGTAGCGCCTCCATTAGGCTGAGTGGAGTACTGTACTGCAAGGTGCCAAGGTTGCAGTACAGTACTCCACTCAGCCTGATGGAGGCACATGGCCTCCTTCACGTCCCGCCTCAAGACTGTCCTCTTCGATGGTCCCATCGGCAACTCCTAATCCCCCTTTTCCTTCCCCCCTCCGTCCCCAGCTCGGGTCTGACACAGTGACTGTCCAGTCCTCCTGACGTGAGAGGCCCTGTACGTTTTGTGGCCGTGGTCCTTGAGATACCCTGGGAGGTCAGGCTGGTGACTGTGTGAGCCGTCGCTGTCGTGTTGTGTGTAAATATTCTGATGTGGAACCAGATGAATGGGAAGCTTCGCCAGCCTTTGTTGACCCCCACGGTTAGACAGTCACGGCTGCTTGGAGTTCCTGCCTCTGTGATTATTACTATTATGGCCACACACTCAGACAGTTCCACCTTAAGCATAATGTTTTATTTCACACAACAAGGACTCCGAATATCCCAACTAACCCTGGAATCTCATCGGCCCAGCCCTCCCAAGCATCGCTCAGCCCAGCCGCAGAAACCACCCCCCCCACACCCCCCCCACCCCCACCCAGGGACACACACCGCATACAAACACGCACGCAATACAGGACAGTAGCACCCAGCCCCAGAACTCTACGCTTCAAAGCCAGCGCCATCCGGCTCAGATCTGTCGGCCGTTTCTCTCACGGCTGTGTCTCTGTGGCGCGTTTCTCGGAGGTGCGTTCCGCAGTCTCGATCGTGGTGACCTGTAACACAGGGAACACACCCCCAGCCCCCCCCAGGTTAGCTCTCTGAACAAATAACACACGATAACATAAAAATCGCTCCTTTTCAACCCACGATCGTTTGGGAGGAGGGGGTGGGTGGGGGGGGGGGACACACGCTGCTGTGTTCGATCGGCTGCCGCATTTCGCCCACAAATATATATACAGTCAATTCACTTTACAGTACATTCTGTGAAGCGCTTTGAGACACAGTCTAGACGATGTGAAAGGCACTCAAGCCACTGGACAGTCACTGTGTCAGACCTGAGCTGGGGGGGGCGCGGGTGGGGTGGGGAGGGAGGGGATTAGAAGTTGTCGATGGGACCATTGAAGAGGAGAGTCTTGAGGCCAGGGAGAGGGGGCGGGCAGCTTGGTAAAGGAGATGGGAAGTTGTTGCTGATGTAAAGGGCGAGAGGAGAGAAGCGAGAGTTAGAGCTCACCTGGACTTCAGTGACTCCATCCCTGCTCAGATCCTGAAGACTCCCAGTCATGGCCTCGGATGTCACCTCACTCTCTGTCCCCATCTTAGCCAGCAACGTCTCAGTCAGTATCTCACACACCGTCACAGTCTGTGTGTCTGTCAGTATCTCATTCTGTATCTCAGACAGAGTCACAGTCTGCGTGACAGGGAGTGTCTCAGTCAGTATCTCAGACACTGTCACAGTCTGCGTGACAGGGAGTGTCTCAGTCAGTATCTCAGACACTGTCACAGTCTGCGTGACAGGGAGTGTCTCAGTCAGTATCTCAGACACTGTCACAGTCTGTGTGTCAGGGAGTGTCTCAGTCTGTGTATCAGACAGTGTCTCAGTCTGTATCTCAGACAGGGTCACAGTTTGTGTGTCAGACAGTGGCACAGTCTGTATCTCAGGCAGTGCCTCAGTGTGTATCTCAGACAGTGTCTCAGTCTGTGTGTCAGACGGGATGTCACACTGTACCTCCAGCCTCTCTGTCTGTGTGTCAGGCAAGGTCAACATCCCACTCTCTTTAATCCTGACCTGTGCCTCACTCTGCGACTGAGAGCTAACCTCTAGTGTCTCAGGCTGTGTCTCAAGGCTAGTCTTTAATGTCTTTAGTGTTGTTGTGACTTGTGGTTCCAATCGAATGTGTGTGTCAGTCTCTATCTCGGTCTCCGCCACTAGACTAGCCCTGGCTCTCCCCTCAGGCTGCGTGCTAACTGTGGCCTCAGCGTCAATCAGTGTCCACTTGCCAGTCTCGCGCATGGCGGGGAGCTCAGTGACAACCACGGTCTTAGATATGGGGTCAGCGCCGTCAGAATATACAGTCTCGGTGGTGATCACTTTCCTGATCACAGTCTTAGTCTCGGTCGCTCTCTCAGCTCTAGTCTCGGCCTTGAGATCTGTCAATTCAATCAGAGCCAATCAGAGATGATTAACATTGGCGTGTGTGTGTGTGTCTTATATACATACAACAACAACAACAACAAAATTACATTTATACAGCGTCTTTCACGTCGGGAGGACGTCCCAAGGCGCTGAATAACCAGGTCGGGACCCGAGCGAGGGTGGGGGGCGGGGAGGATGGTCGGAATAGGTGGGAGGGGAGGGAGAGTAGGAGAGGGGTGGGGGGAGAGTTAGTGGGGCAGCCGAAGGCGCGGTCGAAGAGGAAGGTCTTGAGACTGGCCTTGAAGGAGGAAAGGGAGGAGGTGAGGCGGAGGGGCTGCGGGATGGAATTCCACAGTGTGGGAGCAGAGAGGCTGAGAGCCCGGCCCCCGATGGACACACAAACACCACACACACAAAACAGCTTGCATTTACACAGCGCCACCCCCCACGCCCCCCCCTCACCCACGCAGGTTAGCGTCCCACAGCGCTTGACAGTGACGGGGCCCGGCGCTGGGCCTGGGTGGGGGCCGGGGAAGAGGATCAGAGTTGACCCCCTACTTACCTGAACCGATGGTTGACTTGGTTTCCCCAACCGACGACAACACCATCTTCTCACTGAGGGTGGAACAGAAAGAAAAACCTCTCAGTTAACAGTCCCAACACACGGTGGGGGTGGGGGGGAGATACGTAGGGAGGGAGGGATGGAGGGATAGAGGGGTCGAAGGGGAATGGGGGGAAACAGCACTCATTGTATTCATTCACCCCCAACACTTTGCTGGTGTAAATTGGCTGCCTCCTTTGTGTGTGGGGGTGGGGGTGTTGGTGGGGATTGGGGAAGAGGGGTGGATGGGGGTGTGGGGGCTGGATGGGGGTGTGGGGGCTGGATGGGGGTGTGGGGCAGGTGGGGGAGTGAAGATGGAGCTCACTCACGGTCGGTGAGACACTGGAGCCCAGGTTATGTACCTGTTGGTGGTTTCCAGCAGAGCTCTGTAGGTGGTGATCTCGGCCTCCAGTTTGCTGTTGATGTGCAGCAGCTGCTGGTATTGCTGGCTCTGCTGGTGTGTGCTGGTCCTGAGCTGGTTCAGCTCCCGCTCCAGGCCGGACAGCACTCCCTGGTACTTGCTCAGCTCCACCTCGTACCTCTCCTCCACTTTCAGCCGCGAGTCTGCCAGGGACTGGTTCTGAAAACCAGTTATCTTAACGTTAGATAATAATAATAATAATAATAATCGCATTTGATATCGCGGCTTTTCATGTCTTATCAACTGTGCCTCAAAGCACTTCACACAATATACTGTAAAGTGTAGTGACTGTATATATATATATCTGTGGGAGAGCGAAACGCGACAGCCCAGTCGCGCACAGCAGCGTGTCCCCCCCCACCCCCCACCCCACTCACACCGCCGTGGGTTAAAAATGTCCAAGTTTTTATTATTGTGGGTTTTGCTCAGAGATATCGCTCAGAGTATCAAGACTGCGCTCGTTCAAGGTCCCGTCTCAACACCTTCCTTTTCAATCGAGCCTTTGGTCATCTTCCCTCCTCCGAGGGAGAGAGGGGAATGGAGTGAGATACTTACTGCCCCAGCTGTCGAATCCAGCTCTGACCTGAGGGTCTGCAGTTGCCTCCGGTATCTCACCAACTCCGCTTCCACAGCCTCCATCTCCTCTCCCCTCCCGGGGGTCCCAAGCTCTTCTATTTCCAGCTGGGAGAAACAACAAGAAGAACCTGCGTTTACACAGCGCCCCTCACACACTCAGGGCAGCGTCCCAGAGAGCTTAACAGTGGCAGAGAACAGCTCAAGTCGCATGGGGGAGGAGGGAGGGGACGGGTGGTGGGGGGGAAGGTGACCTGAGCCACGGTCAAAGAGGAAGGAAGCAGGGGAGGGGGCAACACGGAGCGACAGAGAGAAAGAACGTGTAAAACTCTGAGCTGAAACATAACGTCGGAAACGCCCCTTACTTAATTGGCGCTTTATCAAGTCTTTGAGACGTCTCAACGCGCTTCACAGAACGTACTGTAAAGTGAATTGACTGTGCGTTGTGTGGGAGAAACGCGGCAGCCGATTGCGCACAGCAGCGTGTCGTCCCCCCACCCACCACCCCCCACACACACACACACAAACAAACAGCCAATTTATAATTCTTTTTTGTTCCTCTACACTCACTGCAGGGTAAACAGGGCAGTGTGCGTGCGGAGTAGGGAAACTGCCCAAAGTTTGGTCCTAGGCCGGGAATCGTACCCAGGACCTTTGTGAGGTGAGCGCTCTAACCACTGAGCTCCAAATATCCTCAGAGAATGCGGGGGGGGGGGTGGGGGGCGGGTGGGAGAGAGGGGAGGGAAATGACAAAGTGAAGTCTCTCTGTCCTGTAGGGTTGTGGGGTGTGTGGTTACCTGCTTCTGATACCAGGTCTCGCTCTCCTCCCGCTGCTTTGTGACCATGGCCTGGTACTGGGCTCGCATCTCGCTCAGCATCTGGTTCAGGTTGGCTGCGGGAGCGGCTCTCACTCCCACCTCCACATTCAGGCCTTTCTGCCCCTCGAGCAGCATCAGCTTCTGTAACACAAACTGCGCGTTCACCTCAGCCAAACTGCCTCCCGAACCCCCCCCCCACCCACATCCCACAGTCCCTCCCTCCCTCCCCCCCACTCCCCCTCCATCCCTCCCTCTCACTCCCCCTCCCTCCCACTCCCTCTCTCCCTGGCCTCCTCCAAGACCTGTCTCCATCCCTTCCTCCTCAACCACTCCTTCGGTCACCCTCCTACCCCTCCCTCCCCTCCGTCGCCCTCCACCCCTCTCCTGATCCAAGCCACCAGCTCAGCTGTCTTTCCCTGACTGTCCAGCGCCTTGGGACGTCCTCCTGACGTGAAAGTGCGCTGAGCGAGTGTCATTTTGTTGTTGTTGTGGTGGTGGTAGTGAGAAAGAAGGGGGATATGTACAGCTTGTGTGTGTGTGTGGGGTGGGGGGGTGGTCTACCCACCTCCTCCTCATGATCTTTCCTGAGCTGAGCAATGTCGGCCTCCAGGCAGCTGATCTGGCTCTCGGTCTCAGTCGCCAAGTCGCGGTATTGGGCCTGGAGATGGTGGAGAGTCTGGATGTCAGAGGCGACCGAGAGGCTCAGCTCCTCCTCGCTTTTAAACCTCGGAGAAACACGGTGAGAGAATGAGACTGCGCTTAGCCCAACTGCGCAACCCCCACCCACCACCCCCACACACACACACTCGCCCCTACCCAACCCCCACTCCCCTACCCACACGTGCGCACAGAGTAGACCAGAGAGAGAGAGAGAGAGGCGCTGCTTCCACTGGTAGCTGGATCGGTCACCGGGGCACTGAGGTTCAAGATAATTGGCAAAAGAAAACCAGAGGAGGAGAGATGAGATATATTTTTACGCAAAGTTATTATGGTCAACGGGATCTCATAAATGCGTGGCTTCACTTGAGAACCACACCCACATTACCTGTACATTACACACACACACATATACACACACACGAAAAAACACACACAACAACAACAATAAAATGACACTTGTACAGCGCCTTTCATGTCAGGAGGACGTCCCAAGGAGCTGGACAGCCAAGGGAGACACAAACACACACACCCTTAGCATACCCCCACACCCATATATCCCACACACACCCTCACAGTCAGACTGAGGACGTCCTCTCGACGCTATATAAATGTAAGTTTTTTTTTATTGATTTGCTTACTTGATGCTGAAGTCCTCAGCTCTGTGCCTTGAGCTGCCAATCGCCAGAACCAAGCGAACGTTTCCACAGAAGAGGTCTTCAATCTGGGCCAGTGTGTCAGGGAGGGGAAGAGAAGGAGAGGGATATTAGTTGGAGACAGGTTAAACCCATGGCTGAGCCTTGGACGGAAAGCTCCAAGCCTTGGGGTTTGAACCCAGCCCCCTCTTGACCCAATCCAACGCTCTATATAGTCCCTTCTCAAAATAATAATAATAATAATTTGGTCCCTCAATCCAGGACTGTTTGTGCAATTGGCTCCTGCGTTTTGCCCACAAAACGTACAGTCACTTCACTTTACAGTGTGTTCCGTGAAGCGCTTTCAGCCGTTTCGAAGAGTTGACGAGGCGCTGTATCCAATGCGAGGATGATTATTCTGATGTGGAGCTCCTGTAGCTCAGTGGGTTAGAGCACTCACTCGCCTTAGACCTGTGTTTCAAATCCAGGTAGGTCAGGGCGAAACCTTGGGCAAGTTTCCTTACACCACACACACACACACACACACACACACACGATTCGCATGGCTGCAGGGAATGCATTTACACACATGGACAGTCGATCTGTTCCCGGAGAGCTCCACCCTGCTCAGCCCTGTCACTGGCCAACACCTTACTGCCAGAAGCATCTCGTCAGCTAACCACAGTGTATTGCTAAGTGGTGCCAGAGCCCTGAGGTGGAATTCCCAGATCCTCAGCCAAACAACAACTTGCGCCTGGAGTCCCTGCAGCTCAGTGGGTCAGAGCTCTCGCTCGCCGTACAAGAGTGAGACCTGTGTTTCGAATCCAGGCAGATCAGGGAGTAACCTTGGGCAAGTTTCCTTACTCCACACACACACACACACACACACACACACACACACACACACACGCGCGCCTAATAATAATCCCTCCCAAAAAAACTATAAAAATTGGTCATTTTAAACCACGGGTGTGTGTGGGGGACGCTGCTGTGCGCAATTGGCTGCCGCGTTTCGCCCACAAAATACACGGTCAATTCGCTTTACAGTATATTCCTGAGAGCGCTTTGAGACGCCTCAAGGACGTGATAATGGGGCTGTGGCCAATGCAAGGCTGAAACTCAACACCTGTACCTGTGTCAGCAGTGACCTCACTCTCGTGTCGTACAGGCTCCAGTCAAACCCCTGGGTCGTGGGTTTGGAGATTTCCTTGATCTTCGTCTCCAGTGTCAGGTTGGACGTCTCCAGAGACTTGACCTGCGACAGGTAGGAGGCCAGGCGGTTGTTCAGGTTCTGCATGGCTTCCTTCTCATTGCTGGGGTTTCCGCCGCCCCCCATCGCTGTCCCCATCGCAGTTCCCATCGAGCTTCCCATCGAACTTCCCATCCCCATTCTTGTCCCCGAAGAGGATTTAATGGCCATCCTCCCTCCCACCGTAAGTCCCATCCCTCTGGAGGCTGCTTGCCCCAATGTGTAGCTCCTGATCCCAAGTCCGCCATAGTTTCTCTTGCTGTAACCTGCACCCAGAGAGAGGTTTGACAGCGAGGCTGATGTGCGCTTGGAGGAGGAGTACAGGGACATGGCTGGTTCAGTGTTGGTCGCCTCCTCTTGCCAATGGCTCGGCTACCAATTCCGAGACAGCCACATCCAGCCGTCTTTATACAGAAGATATCAGCACCCTCCGCCCCCAACCCAACTCAATTGGCTGGCAGGGAGGCAGATCAGATCCTTAGTCACTCCCCAAATCAGTCTCACTGCACAGGCTGCCATAATTACCACGTTTGCAGTCTTCGCTGCAGAGATTTAGTGAAGTCAATGCCAGTGATCAGTGGTATAGGGAACAGTAACCCCCCACACACAGTTGCTGAATGAGCCGCATCCTCAAACAATAGCCTCTGTGTTGGGATACGGTACTTAATCCCTTCCAGGCTCCCAAAGCGCTTCAGTGCCACTCGCTGTCGAGTGTAGTGACTTGCGCCCGCAGTGAATCCCACACGGACTTGACCTCGTTACAGCCGTGACAACAACAACTTGCATTCACGTAGCACTTCAGGCAGTGTCTCGGAGCGCTTGACAGCGGCGGAGTCCAGGGGGGAAGCGGAGGGATCCGAATAATCGTGGAGAGAAAGGAGGGTGGGGGTGAGGGCGCAGGGGTGGGTGGGCGGGCGGGGGTGAGGAGAAGGGATTGAGGGAGAGAGTCCCAAGTTTTCAGGCGAGACTTGAAAAGGGGGAGCGAGGCGGAGGGATTGTGGGTGAGCTCTCCGGGGTTTGGGGGTGTAGTGCAGAGGCTGAAAGCGTGACCTGCGATGGTGGGGCACGGGGGTGCCAGGGACGGGCAGGAGGGAGTGCCAGGCGAGCGGAGGCGCTGACCGGATTGGGGAGTGAGGAGGTCGGAGAGTTAGGGAGGTCCTAACGGAAAGAGTGCGAGGATAGCTTGTGGGTGAGGGAGAGATCACTGCTTGGTGGGGATGAGGTAGGAATCAAGACCTCTCTGTGCCCCCAGGGAGCTTGGCTCACACCAACATCTTGTCACCCAACAATAAAACTGCCCCATCAGCAGCTGAAGTGCCTGGGGACAGATCAGTAGCTTAGCTCCTGGAAACACCCTGTTTTCATTTCTTTTCTCGCTCTCAACCAACCCCCAGCCTCCCCTCCCACCGTGCGACCAGAGTGACCACACTGTTGCTAGCTGGCGAGGGGGTGGGGGTGTGGGGGGGTGAGGGTGAGGGGGTTTAGGGACTGGGCGACAGATGTCCAGCCTCCTTCACAGCCCTGCGACCCCTTTTTAAACAGCAGCTCAACGTACGAGGCATTGGATCAGAGGCAAAAGCAATGGTCCTCCTTGTCCGAGCGCGTGTGTGTGTTGTGTGTCTCTCTCTCTCTCTCTCTCTCTCTCTCTGAAGCCTCCGTATCGGACAAGGCCATCCATCCATCACACCCTGAAATAGCAGCAGTCAGGAGCTACCTTCCCAGAGTAGCGGCTGCCCCAGGCACAGGCTGGTGAGGTTTCGAGCTGTCAGCACAAACAGCACCTGTGCGGCTGCTCGTTATTCCTGTGGCGTTGCTCGCCGCTGTTATATAACAACAACAAATTAGAGCGCCTTTCACGTCGGGAGGACGTCCCAAGGCGCTGGAAGACGTCCCAATAACGACACTAATCCTCCTCCTCGCGTTCGATAAACACGCTTTTCATGTCTTCTGGACTGTGTCTCAAAGCGCTTCGCGGAATAGACTGTGAAAAGTGAATTGACTGTGGATATATATATTTATATTTTGTGGGAGAGCGAAACACGGCAGCCACTTGCGCACAGCAGCGTCCCCCACCTCCCCCCCACCCCACACACACACACACAGCCAACAGTGGGGTGAAAAGACCAATTTATTATTGTTTTCTTTTGGGAGGGATTATTATCAGATGAACGTGTGTGTGCGTATATGTGTGTGTGTGTGTGTATATGGAGTAAGGAAACTTGCCCAAGGTTTCACCCTGACCTGCCTGGAATCGAACCCAGAGTCTCTCGTTTGTAAGGCGAGTGAGTGGCTCGAACCATGAGAAGAAGATAGGAAACGCTAAGACAAAACAAGGTCCATCTAGCTCTCATTCTGCCCCCCAGACAGTCGCCCGCACATCTGTACCGTAAACCGTTGTGTTATTCCCTGAAACAAACCATCACCTAATCTGCGCTGGCCTGGCAGGAATCTACATTTCCAGTTGCAACAGTCTCCCCCAAACAGCCTGTTCCACACGTTTACACCACTCGCTCGCTCAAATAGTGCGGGCGGAGGTGGGTTCTCAATTTACCCCCTTCGATTCACCCCCTTTTACCCCCGAGTCCTCTGCTTTCCTGGATTACATGAAACAGGCTGTCGTGATCTCCGTTGTCTAGTAGCCCCCGGTAGAATCTTAAAGTCAGCCTCTCTCAATCGTCTCTTTTTCAGCGTAAACCAGCCCGGTTTACTTGGCCGCTTCTCATAGTCCAGTCCCTCCGTCATTCTGGTTGTCCTTGGCAGCCACTCTGCCCCCAACCTTCTGGAACTCCATCTCACAGTCCCTCCGCCTCACCCCCCTCCATCCTCCCCCCCCCCACCCCCCCCCACTCCCTGGCCTCCCCCACTTTCCCTCCTACCCTCCCCATCCCCGACCCCAGCTCAGGGTGAAACAGTGACTGTCCATGAGATCGGGGGGGTGTGGGTGGGGGGATGCGGAAAGGAGGAGGCCAGACCCGGTGGAGCGAAGGCAACGGGTGCTGGTTTGAGGGGAGAGAGAGAGAGAGAGAGAGAGGAGGGAGGGGTGGAGGGATTTGAGGAGTGGAGGGATTTGAAAAACGAGGGTGGGAATTTAAGCCGATTCCGCGTGAAAACTGATCGGGCTTTCTCACTGAGAGGGAGGTGCGAGCCACACCCTGAGATAGAGATCGCGTGAGCATTTAACGCATGCATCTGCGCTGATATGATTCCACTTGACACTTGTTAAATGAAAGGCTTAAAGGTTAGAATGAATCTCAGTGGGTTCACTGGGTAGGAACCACCCAGTCATCTGACTTCAACAATCAACAAGTAATAATAATCCTCGCGCTCGATACAGCGCCTTTGCATCGCGTCCGTTAGACTCTGCAAACTCCCAGCCTCAGCTTCCACAGCTAGATACTGGAATCATAATAATATTAATCCTTGCATTTGATATAGCACGTTTTCAAGTCAGTCTCAAAACGCTCCACAGAGTATACTGTGAAGTGAATTGACTGTATATATGTGTGGGGAAAACCTTGGGCAAGTGTCCTTACTCCACACACACACACACACACAGACATATGCCTGATAATAATCTGTCCCAAAAAAACCTGTAATATATTGGTCATTTTCAATCCACGGCTGTTTGTGTGTGTGCGGGGGGGGGACGGACGCTGCTGTGCGCGATCGGCTGCCGCGTTTCGCCCACAAATGTACAGTCAATTCACTTTACAGTCTATCCTGTGAGACACAGTCTAGAAGACGTGAAAAGCTGCCGCATCAAATGCCAGGACTATTATTATTATTATTGTTAGAGTTAAAAGGCGCCTGACTGTGGGTCTGTGCCTGAGGCCAGGTGAGGTGGGGCTCGCTGTCAGCCACCCGTCCGCATCGCTGGTCACACCTGTCAAGGTGATGTCTCCACTCCGCCAGGTACATCACCACAGGCACATCCCCACCCATCGACTTTCCCTCCTCGGTCCAATTATTCAGTCAGACAATCCTAATAATAATCCTTACATTTGCTACACAACACCACCAACAACAACGACAACAGGACACATGTAGAGACAGAGCCTCTCGCGTCAGGAGGACGTCCCAAGGCGCTGGACAGTCACTGCTGCAGACCCGAGCTGAGGGCGGTGGGGGGGGGGCGGTGGGGGAGGGAAGTGGGGGGGATTAGGAGTTGCCGATGGGTCCATCACAGAGGAAAGTCGTGAGGCGGGATTTGAAGGAGCGACATATCTCGTCCTCCAGGCGTCTCAGAGCGCTTCACAGAATATACTGTTGTGTTTTGTTGGCAGCCAATTGTGCCCAGAAACTTCCCGCAAACAGATGGGGTTCGAGCGACTAAATTTTATTATTTTTGAAAGGGTTATTACCCCTGGAATATTACCGGCTGTGAGCGGCCGAGGCCCTCCCCTCCCTTCCCCTCCCTCCCTCCCTCCCTCCCTCCCTCCCCTTGCCCCCTCCCCTCCCTCCCTCCCCTTGCCCCCTCCCCTCCCTCCCTCCCTCCCCTCCCTGTGGAGTAGGACAGCCCTTGTTGAACCAGATATTCTAGTCAGGGTTATAAACAGGCGATGGTTTGATGGGGCGCAGTGGGCATTGTGATTACCAGGGCTGGAGAGTGAGGAGGGGCAACAACAACAACAACAACAAATTACATTTATAGAGCGCCTTTCACGTCGGGAGGACGTCCCAAGGCGCTGCACAGGGGGAATGTGACCCGAGCTGGGAGGGGAGTGTTTGGGCGGGGGTGAAACACGAAGGGGAGGTCGAAGAATTTGGGGTGGAACAGAAGGCAC
>JAAILG010001422.1:36524-67645 GCA_012026655.1 Hydrolagus affinis | reverse complement strand
CCCTAGCCTATCTAGCCTCTCCTCATAGCTGAAGTCCCTCAATCCTGGCACCATCCTAGTAAATCTTCTTTGTACCCTTTCCAATGTCTTCACATCCTTTCTATAGTGTGGTGACCAGAATTGAACACAGTATTCCAGCTGAGGCCTCACCAAAGTTTTATAGAGGTTAGTTAGCACTTCCTGACTTTTGTACTCTATACCCCTATTTATAAAGCCTATTGAATCAAGCTGATACAAGTGGCACCAACATATATTATATAACATGTCACATCCCTTCCCTCCACATCTTTTGTTCAGAAAGGGAAAGTGTGAAAGAAGAAAGTAATGTGTGAGGCACATGTTAAAAGCTAGACATCGTCCAGTATCTTATCCAAGTGACCACTATTTATACTAATGCCTCAATGACAAGAACAACTTACATTTACAGCATCCTTCATGCCGGATAGAATCTCAGAGTGCTGCATAGTGGCAGCGGTTAAATACCGAGCAGGGGAGGAAAGGGAGAAGACCATAGGCACAATCAAAGCAGTAGGTGTTGATGTGGGATTTAAAGATAGACCCAGAGGAGATGGGGCAGGGGGATTTGGGCAGGGAGTGCCAGAGGGTAGGGACATAGTGGCTGAAGACAATGTCACCATTAGTGGAGCAGAGGAATTGGAGGATGCGCAGCTGACCTATGTAGGCTAAGCAAAGGGACTTGACAGAGGAGTGGGGTATAAAATAAATATTAATAATAATAATCCTGCATTATGTAGAACACACTGTCACATTGTCAACACGTATTTCTCAATGAGTTTCACAGAATTTTACTGTAAATTACAGTAATTGTGCATTTTGTAGATGAATGTGGCAGCCAATTTACACTCAAGAATATTTCATAAACAGAAGTGAATGACCAATATTATTTGGGGGATTGTTGGTCAAGAAACTGGAAGAAACTCACTCTTCTTTTTGAATAATGCCATAGGCATGTGTGAGGCCTCAACAGGGAGGGTTCACAGGCTATTCAACTGTGGAACTTCAACCCAACCCTTGCCCCTCCCTTCTCCAAAAGCAGGGATGCTAAAGACAATCGTATTCCTAACGTTTGGTCCAGTTGAGATCAGCTAACACAACCTATAGAGGTGTAAACCTATAACTATTCCCTTTTAATTGGCATCAAAACCAGACTTATTTGGTTATATTACAATAGAACCATTTCAAAAGAGGTCAGTGTGTGGGGGTGTTCTGTGTGAACAGTCTTGACACTGAGTTGAGTTGTGCTGTCACAAAAGAATTGTTTGCATGACATATACTTGATTTATTTAGTGTAAGCTTTGAATGAAGCCCAAGTTCTGTTGCTTTTTTCCACCCGATCTGCCTCATAGAAGTTTAAAGTCATACCAGTGAATAAGAAAAGATGTATTCTGGATCTGCTGTCTAAAGGGTCAGGTACATACACATATATACTGAGCCCACCGCATTCCCAAGGTCTCACAGTGCAGGTCAGATACAATTTCAGCATTAGAAATTACGCTTGTTTTGGTAAAAGCTCAACTTATTTTCATTAGCTGGTCACCTGGGGCTTGACCAAAGTCAGCCCGAATTCTCTGGGCTGACAGCACAGCCAGTTGTATTCAGCCTGTATTCCTTGCTCCCAGCGGAACATGTTGAGCATGTTTAGGCATTTTGCTAATGTTTTCAATAGGCTCAGGGTAGAAGCCACGTTAGCTGTTTTAATGCAAGGTGGGCCGTTCTGGGTAACTGGATGAAATAATGAAAACTTCCAATAGCTCTGAGAGTGCTAAAAGAATAACCACAAAAAAGTTTCAAAATAACAGAAAGACAGATTGTAATTATTTGGAAACAGTTTCATTTCCACAATTTCATTTTGTGAAAAAAAAACAAATTTAAAGAAAGCAAAAGTGTAAAACCTAGTTGTTGCTGATTAGGTTTTCAATAGAACACTGGGAATATACTGTATTCACAAACACAAAACACAACTTTCCTCTAGCTTTCGCTTTCCTACTTTCTCAGTCTCATACAGGGAGAAAGTATGGAAGAGAAAGCTAGAGAAAATTTGCTGTTTTGTGTTTGTGCATACAGTATATTTCCAGTGTTCTATTGAAAACCCTGTCCGATAGGGCGGGCAGAGGGCTCTCCCCCAGGTCTTTGGCAGTATTACATTGAAGCAGCTGTGAGGAGGTAAGTGAAAGTAGGCTAGCTTCACTCTCCTATATCACATTTTCTCTTTCTGTGGTGAGGTGCTTGGCCTCTCTGCTTAATGCCTTCCCATTCAGTTGAAAATTGGGAGCTGAGCAAGACGGGGCCAAACACCTAAAGTATATGTCATAGTTATTAATTTATTTATTTATTGGCTCAGTCCCAGCAATGGAATGTTAAGATTTGATTCTGGTGAATGTTTGGAATAAACTTAATCTACTCTCCTAGGATTACACGTTTTACTTTGTGCTACCCAGTTCCTGTTCAAGGATTGATTGCCTCTTGGTCTCCAAAGCTCTGGTTCCTACAACTAATTCTTTGTAAGTTTGTCTCAATTGGACTCGAAGATTATGGCCCATTAGCCCTGGTTGTCTTTCTGCCAGGACTTCCCAGTAGGTCGAGCAAATGGAGTCTAAATGTCTCTCTCCTTGGGGATTCACAGTTCCTTGCCAAAATCCAGGAATATTTCACTTCTTTTCTGGACCTCAATTGCTCCCTTGGGATCTCTCCTATCCTTTTATGGGAAAGTGCCAAAGCTATTGTATGTGAGAAGATTATTGTTTAAGATTCTGGCAAAAAGGGAGGCCTCACTGTAGTTATTGCATTAATGTATTTAAGAGCAATTTTAAAGTGGAAATACCCTCTGGACCGAGTTTTGTACCAATCAAATGCAAGGGATGTTTTATTATTACCTATCTACCTAATAAGAATCACTTTATCACAAAGGAATTACTCAAAGCTCTTCACAGAGGTTTCTATAATGCATGACATATAAGGTAGTAAAATATGAATGCAAAATAAATGCAAGTTGTTGTAGTTCTATTTTTTAGGCAATGTGATGGTTAATTTGCATAACAATGCCCCACATTCGGCTGTAAATGAGTGATTTATTTATTTGGGAGGTTGTTGGTCAGGACAATCAGAGAAACCCTCTTCTCTTTTCAAGTAGTGCCATAGGATCTTTATTGTCCACCTGAACACGCAGAGGGAGCCTCGACTTACTATTTCATCTTAAGGCCAGCACCTCCAACAATGTAATACTCCCTCTGCACTGCACTGGTATGTCAGCCTCGACTATGAGCTCAAAGTGCTAAGGTGGGGCTTGAACCAACAGCCTTCTAACCCACAGGTAAGAATTGAGCCAGGTTAAATTTTTCAATAATCAGAGAAACATGTTGGATTGGCCCTTGTGGTCTAGTTTTGTCAATCCTATCCAGCCTTTCTGCATCCAATGCAGCATTGAGCGAGTGCTGCATTGTCACAGGTACGGTATTCTGGGTGCAATATTAAATCAAGATTTTTTTCTGCCTGTTCAGTTGGGTGCCATTTGAAAAGTTTCTCCCTTTGCCCTGGCCAACAATATCCCAAATAAATTGATAATTCATGTCATGGTTGTTTATAGGACTTTGCTGTGCACAAGTTGGCTGCAGTCTCACCTGGCTTAAGACTGGATTGAAAAATTTTCCATAATTTTGCTCAATATTAAATCTCCAGAGAAAAAGAAATTCCAGGCCTTAAGTGGCCAACCTTATTGCCACAGGTCAAGTTGTACTCCCTCTCTTGGTTTTCTTTATGAGACCCTTGGTTTCTTCTATTTCTTTTCTTCCCTATCAACTTTGTACAGTAATACAGTATATATATTTAGGTTTACTATTTTTCTACCTATTCTCATGTCTTCTCTCTATTATTTGGAAAAAATTCCAGTGAATGCCTTTGCCAATATGGGCCACAAATGGGATTTCCCATCCTAATCACTCATTGCCTGAAGGCATTGTGTGTTGCTCTATATGGAATTTGTATCCACTTTCGCCAAGCTATAATAATATTTTTCATTGAATGAAAACCATCTTGATGGGTTAGGTATTTTGAACCAATGAAATGCTTGAAGACTAAGAAGTCTGCATTGCCAATGCAGTTTAACCCCATATGGTTTTCACTTGAAAGCAGCAAGTATGTGATGGGGAATGAGTACACTTATCAGTGGGTCCAAAGACTGGCACTGCCTGTACAGATGAATGGCACTTCAGACTTTAACATCATTTAAGTTTTTAGTGAAATAATCTCATTACAGTTGTAAAGCTACTGCTGACATCTGAAGAGCATTATTATTGTGCGTGATCTGAAATCTTAAAAAGCTGCCTGGCTCTGGATTCTCTGCAGCTGCTGGCATTCTCAATGCTAATGGACCTATTGTGATATTATTTCATTTGATATTTCACACTGCGCAACATTTTACAACAAATTTATTGCCATAAATTAAAGAAATCTTTGCTCCGGGTTGGGTGAAATTGGGTGGGTCAAGGACAGGAGAGAGGTAATAGAAATAAAAATAATCTTTGCATTTGATTTTGCTCCTTTCACATTGAAAGGACCTCTCAAAGTGCTTCACAGGATTTAATGTAAAATGTAAAGTTGTGCATTTTGTAGACAAAAATAGATGCATTGCAATGTCTCACAAATTACCTTGAAGTGGTTGATCAATATGATCTGGGAGATTGTTGGCCAGGAGACTGGGAGAAACTCCCTTCTCCTATTGAACAGGTCCATGGGGCTTCAATTTTACGTCTCATCCAGAAGATGGCATCTTCAACAATGTGGCATACTACCAGTATCTCATTAAAGTGTCAGCCTGGATTATATGATTATAAGTCTTGGTGTGGGGAACTGAGCCTACAATATCTGACTCAGAGTCAAGAGTAACATTTAACAGTTTAGAATTAACATTTAACACTTTAGAATTATGAAGAGAAGGTGAGACATGGGATGGTGGATTGTTCTACAAGAACAACAAAGAGTACTTGAAGCAATGCCTTTCACATTGAATGAACATTGCAAAACATTTTAAAAATATGTACTGAACAGGATTACCAGCCCAGTCACTTCCTTTGCTCACTGTGCACCAACTTACTTCATGTCCCCTGCCCTAACTGCCCACCATTGGCCTTTCTGCCATTCTGCTTCCATTCTCCAGAATTGTATTCCAGTGTTTATCTGACTCTCTCCCTTCACTCTTTCGAGGTCAGTCTCAAACTTTACTAGCGTGTTTGGTCATCTTTCCCCTCTCCATCCCATTTGGGTTCCACCCCTAGCTTGGGTGCCCATCCAGCACTACAAAGTACTTTGAGACATCATCCTGATGATATATAAATGTAAATTGTATTGACTTGTGTGAGGAAGGAAAAAAATAGAATGGGGACCACGAATATAGGCACATATTGAAAGGTCTTGAAGACAATGAAATTTGCAGTTAAATATTGGGGTTTTGAAGAATGCAAACACAGGGTTATGGTAGTTGAATGCTTGGCCATCAATGGATAGATTCAAACATTGCTATGGGTATGTGCAAATCTACTGCTCTGTTTTCCTACAAATATACAACAACAACAAAATTACATTTATAGAGCGCCTTTCACATCAGAGGACGTCCCAAGGCACAGAACTATAGACACTGTACTTCACGGTGCAACACTTTGAGATTGGCAGCATAAGGTGCTATATCAAATGGGAGGTTTATTATTACAACTACACTTCAAACTATACATCTGGGCTCTGACCCCACTCTTCTTTCCCTCACCTGCACTGCATTACCTGCTTCTTCTACCTCTCCTCCCAGCTTCCTGGAACCCTTATCCACACCTTTATCACCTCCAGATGTTATTGTAACATCATATTGCAAAAGCATTTCACAGAATATACTGTTAAGTGAATTGGCTGTATATTTCGTGGGTGAAACGGACAGCAGAGTCCCACAAACAATTGTGGACTGAAGTAACTAATTTTTTAAAAAGTGTTTTTTACCCCAGAAAAGCAATCCGTCAATCGATTAACAACTGGGTTCCTACTTACTGCTAGCTAAACAGAGGCACGCGGAGTAAGGAAATTTGCCCAACATTTCACCGTGCCAGGAATTGAACCAGGTCTCTCACTTGTGAGTTGAGTGCTATAATCACTGAGCCATGGGCTGAAAGTGCTTCACAGGATTTGTAAAGTGAGTTGACTGTTTATTTTGTGAGTGAAACACAGCAGACAATTTGCACGCAGAGTAAGTCTCCAGGTGCAGCCCAATCAGTGCAGCTAGAGGATTTCATTCTCGGAATTTGAATGCAACTGATTTAGCAATGTAGCTGATGGCCTTGTTTATTGATGTTTCACACTGTTTATAGATGTGAAGGCCATGGCTGGAGCAAAAGTTTTGAAATCCAAGGTGGGTGTAAGATGGAGAAATGACATAAGTAGTGAAGTTTACACTGCCAATTGCACTCTGTAATGGAGTCAACATAGAAAACAGCAGCCAAAAAAGTTGTTATAATGTTTCTTTCACTTTCAAATTATCTGCCAACTACTACTTCATCATGATGGACATGTTGTTTTGAAGCAAAACAGCATGTGTTAAAGTGGGAATGGTTTGAACATTCTTTAATGCATTAGATTGAATGACAGGAAATTGACAGTGTAACTGGTGCCTTGACACTGGAAAAGGTGTCTCAGGGTATAAGATGCATCGCCTGCATGGACTGAATCATTGTACATCAACAAGACTCAGCTTCAACCTGTTACATTCTATAGGGCAAAGATTTGTCCATCAGATGAAATAAATAAATGGTTATTTAACTTTATGGCTGTTTGTAGGATATTGCTTTGCACAAATTGGCTGCCATGTTGGTCTACAAGTGCACAGTCACTGGACTTTAGTGTAAATCTTGTGAAGTGTAATATAAATTACAAGGATTATTATTATTGAATGAGGTGCACAAACATTACATAGACTGGCGGGGCGAGGCGGAGAGACTGACGGGATGGAATTCCAGAGGTTAGGGGCAGAGTAGCTGAAGGATCATCCACCGTTGGTGGGATGGGTGGGTCGAGCGGCATGGAGCAGGCTAGAGCCTACTGAGTAGAGGGAGTAGGCAGGTTGGTAGGGGATTAGAAGGTTGCAGAGGTAGGGTGGGGCGAGGTCATGGAGGACTTTGAAGGTGAGGACCAGGATCTTGAATCTTCTAGATAATGGGAAGCCAATGGAGTCGGGTGAGAATGGCGGAGATGGGGTCACGGA
Organism: Hydrolagus affinis; assembly: GCA_012026655.1. NCBI lineage: Eukaryota > Metazoa > Chordata > Chondrichthyes > Chimaeriformes > Chimaeridae > Hydrolagus > Hydrolagus affinis. Next base: position 60,390 of record JAAILG010001422.1, on the reverse strand, counting down.
GCTTGGAGTGGTAGAGGACATGGGCCCCAGAGTTCTGGATTATCTGATGCCTACAGAGGGACAAATTGAAAAGGCCGAAAAGCATTGGCATAGTCGAGCCTGGATGTCCTCCGGACATGAAAGGTGCTCTATCAATGTAATTTTATTGTTGTTCTTGTTACTGTGAACGTGATGAAGGCATGAATGAGAGTTTCAGTGGCCTGAGGGGTGAGGTAGTGGTGGACTCGGGCAATGTTGTGGAGGTGAGGGAAGGCAGAACATGGCATTGATGTGGTGGAGGAAAGACAATTGCGGATCGTACAAGATACCTGGGTTCCTGACTGACTTGGTGAGGTGAAGTGTGCAACCATGGAGGTTGATGCTGCCATTGCTTGATGTGTGAAGGCGCTGGCGTGAGCTGATCAGGAGGGCCTTGGTCTTGTTGACATTCAACTGTAGAAAGTTAGCTCTCATCCAAGACTTGATGTCTAACAGGCAGTCTGTCAGGAGAGCAGTTGTCCTGGAGTCGAGGGTAGAGGCAGAAAGATAGAGTTGGGTGTCATCCGCATACATGTGGAAGATGACCCCATGTCTGCAGATGATGTCACCAAGTGGGAGCATGTAGATATTGAAAAGTAGGAGCCAAGGACAGAGCCCTGGGGGACAGTTCGGGAGCTGGAGGAGAAGCCATTGGTGGCGACAAAGTGGAGATGGTGAGAAAGGTAAGAGTCGAAGCAGACGAGGGCAGGTCCATGAAGATTGAGCTAAGAGGAGAGAAGATTTTTTCACGATGGTGGTGATGATAGCTGTCAGAGATAGGGAGCAGTGCACTATCACTCATAAGGAACAAAATAGCAGATAATACTAAAGGTGTTCTTTGCCTTTTTAGTAAAAACAATGCTTTAAGATATCTTTTACTCATGTCTTTGTAAAAATTGCATTTTCTCCAAAACAATATTTTCACCAAGCTCTTTTAGAGGATGAAAAATTACTCTTTAAAACGATTAATTCTTTGTTGGCTGATTTCATAAATGTTCTTGGCTAATACTGCACTTTAAGGAGACGTGAACAAACGTGGTAATATTGCAACAAGTAACTAAAATTGGAACTAATTTCTGAACAGTGCTCATAAATTTTGTTTTTTTCATGCAGGATTCATTTTAATTTGGAGTTGTAATTTGTGACATTTCATAACAGATTTGAATTGATAATTTACCACATCATTTTAGGAAGAACCGTCACTTACGTTTAGCCATCCCTAAACACTTCCCTCCTTCACAAGAAAGTTTGGGATACAAAAAGCTCTTCAGCCATTTGATTCTAAGTAATGCCTTTCACTAAGCTGAGTCCTCTCATAACCTTGTGTTTACCTGTGTTTGATCCTATTCCCAATTTAAAAAAAACTTTGTTTAGAACATTGTTCATACAGTATTTGAGAGCCTTTTCATCAGATACTGATATAATTACTATCTGGAGAAAAATGGAACCAACAGCATAACATGATGAAAAACTGACAAAAAGTTAACAGTTTTCAAAAAAAAGAAAGTATTGATTTACTTCATTCCTACCTTGAAGAAGAATGGGATTAAATTTCTTCTTCTATTTCCACATTTCAATGAGACTCTTCTTTGTTTTGTGAGAGCAATGTTCTGACTGCCTGTATCCAGCGATTGGAGCATATAGCCATTGTCAGTACAGTGAAGCTTCGGTTATTGCTGGGATTCAGCTTCATCTGTGGACTATTTCCACGTGTTTACCTAGAACACTGTCATCTCACTAAACCTAGTCATTTTTTTATTTCTCAATTTTCTTCCTTCCCTTCGACCACCAAAAACCACTGACTCTTTTTCAGTCTAATGGGTATTTTTCATATGTGATGATTAACAGTGAATGTTCGCAGGTTATCTAGTCATAGAGGAGAGCAGGATTGAAATCATAGCGAAGCGTATTAAGGTCCTCATTTGACATACACCTCCAGCAGGGGGCGCAGAGTAGCAGTCATAAACAAGACCGCAATAAGTGACAATCACAAGAAGCGGACAAGATTGTGTTATTGAAATATCTTCCAAACCCATATCATGACATTTGTGCTCTCAGAGATATCTCATGTCAGTTAAGAAATTGATTTGGACATTGATGCTATAGTTGAATGAAAGACAATGATGAGGAGAGAATTCTATTGAAAAATTCTCAAGACCAATGGTGGCCAACCATTGATCCTTGGCCCAGAAATGGTCCAGGAGGCCGTTGAGAAGTGGCCTGCCAAGCATTCGCACTTGTCTAGGTGTCTGGATTCAATCAATAGTGTGCATCCTGTTTTATCTTGATTCAATATTTCTTGATTCATGGTATATTTATAGCATCATGGAAATCCAGAACAAATATAATCCCATCAATCACAAGAGACTTGCTACTCACACAGTGTATAGACAACTTGCTTTGCAAAGAATAAGATTGTACAGGTTCCTGCCATTTCCCTGGGGCAATTTGTGCATTTGGGATCTGCTCATGTTCTCCAAACAATTCATTGAAGACAGTATGAATGCATGGCATCTTGAGGATTGTAGGTGCAGTCTCGAGATGTAACAATTAACACCTTTACACAATCTATAAATCCAGGTAAAATAATAATCCTTGAATTTAATATAGCACTTTTCACATCTTCTAAACGTGACAAAGTGCTTCACAGAATATACTGTAAGGTGAATTGACTGTTTATTTGTGGGCGAAACGAGGCAGGCAATTGCGCACAGCAGTGTCCCACAAAAGGTCATGGATTGAAATGACCAATTTTATTATTGTGTTTTTTTTAGGTATCCATTGATATAATGCAGAATTTGTAATCTCTTGAAACTATTCATTGTTCACTGAAAATGTATGCATGTTTCTGAAAAGTGAATTGATGCAAAAAGAAGTAGCAGTAATAGAAGAAAGGGAAAACTACACCTAGGTATGTTTTTACTGAAAACTAATCAGAAATACAATTCTTGCCATATGCCAAGTCATATAAATCTCCTCAATTCAACCTTTTCAACAAATGAATTTGGAAACCAACTACAATTTGAATCCAGCTTATCATTGACATTTCAGAAAGAAACTTAAATCATGCTGACAACTTAAAAAACATCAATCAACTTCAAATGCAAGTAGGTAATGCAACCAATATGACCACTCTGAAGTTTCTCAGTGTACATAAGCACAAGTGGTGCTGCATGAAATAAATGTGTGTTTAAATTGTTAAGGTTAAAATAGATTCTAATGCATATTGTATGATGAAAATGACACGCTGTATGATTTAGTCCAATGTTGTTTATGTAAAGCAGGCTGGACATTAAATATTTACCTATATAAAGGTTTGACAAAGGGAAAATGTGTGTCAAAAACAATGCCATTTCCAGGGTATGCCTAGTATTTGGATGAAGTTTCCATACTGCAAATTGAATCTGACTTAAGAACCAGGTTTCCCAGGAATTAAATGTAGCTTGTACTTTAGGTAGGGCTCAGGTTGACTCTAGATTGACATGATACGTTGGTTCTTCACTGTAATACATTAGGACAGATTTAATCAACGGAATCTGTGTGGGATTCAGTTTAAAACTTCAATTGAAGAGATCAGTTACTGGAATATAAAGCTGCAAACACTAATGTGGCCTGTTGTGTATTATTGAAACTTGTTCATTTTAATTTTGTGGGTTTCCCACAGTACATGTGTACAGTACCTGACTTTAAGACCAGTGTACAGTACCTGACTGTCAAGGAGTTCTCAGTAACAATGTCATTTTTGATTGAATAATTGATTTTCTGACTATAAAGATTTAAGATGTAATAATTGTTGGAGAATTTTTAGACTTGTTTAAAAATAATTTTTAGGAGATTTATAAAAATCCTTCTCAAATGGATAAATTATGGTTTTAAAGTTTCAGTGCTCGTATCCACATTATCTTAAAGTATTTGTGTGTCTGTTCATCATTTTTTCATCTATGAGGGAATCAGCATAGACTTGTTTACTTGGTTGCCAAGCAGAATGTCTGCTTTCAATATTTTGGAAAATAAAACACATTTGCAGATTTTAAAAATAACTACAATTTTATAACTTCAATTAAACTCATGTTGAGTTCCTCACTTTATAATAGTTCACATATTGTTAAAATTCTTACCACTTCAAAATCTTCTACTTGAATCATTCCGATTTACTAGCCAAACTGTAATGCAGTGTTTAAGATTTAATGTGTGCTTACTAATGAGTGAACTAAGTCCAAGTAATTGCCAGTACAGTATTGTGAAATTGCACCCTTATGAAACATCTGCTAAAACTACTCTCCTTTAATAAATGTACAAAACAACTTTGATCTAGCACTTTATTACACTGGTCTTAAAGCATTTCACATTTGGAATCTAATTTATGATCAACATTAAAAATAAAGATCTTTTAGGCCAGTCTCTCTAATGAAATTCTTCACCTGTTCAATGGTTAAAGTAATACATTATTTTGCATTTGATACAACACCTGTAAATGTCAAAACATGTCAAAGCACTTCACAGGGAATCACTATCAAATGTAGTGATTATGTATTTGTAGACAAATGTAGCAGTCAATTTGTGCACAGCAAAGTCCATCAAAGTCCCTATGAAGCAAATGAAGAATTTATTCATTGATTGCCAATACATTGAAAGTAGAAACTCCCTTCTATTTATTAATTGTGTCATTGTGTCTCGGGTCTGAATCAATAACTGTCCAGCGCCTTGGGACGTCCTACTGACGTGAAAGGCACTTTACAAATATAATTATGTTGTTGTTGTTGTTTGGATCTTTAACATATACCTGGGCAGACAGGGCCTCAGTTTACAGACATGTCTGAAAACGCCACCTTCAACAGTACTGTACAGTGTTTCCCCAGACTGCACTGTAGTGTTAGGCCTACATTGTTAGCTAAGGTATTCTCACTGCTGGTGTTAGTATTTCAAGGTCTGAGATACAATCTGGGATTTGCTGAGCTATGGTCCAGAAAGCATCCTGCTCCAGATGTTATTACGAAGAGATCTAATGGGTAGGGAGAGATCCAATAGGTTTCAGCAGCAACAACTTGCATTTATGTAGCACACTTCATGTGAGAAGCGCCTCAGATCACTCCTGCTACTTACAGCAGAAGTCACAAGATAACTAGAGATTCCTATGAAGAAGCTACCCAAGGCCATTTGATCTCATCCTGTCAGACAATCAACTGGTTACCATTGCACACTGTCCTGTAGCTCAGTGATTAGCGCACTCATCTCGCAAGTGAGGGATGTGGAATTCGATTCCCTGCAGGGTGAAATGTTAGTTTTCTTAAAACAGCAACAACAAAATTACACTTGGATAGGTCCTTTTACGTCAGGAGGACGTCCCAAAGAGCTGGATTTCTTACTCCACACACCTATGTTTACCTCGCAGTACATATGAACCCAGTTGTTAGACAGTTGTCAGAACCCTTTTCTGGGATAACAATTCTTTAAGAAAACAAAAAATAAAAATAAAATATAATAAATTGGTCACTCAATCCACGGCTGTTTGTCTGCTGTGCATGATTGGTTGCTGTGTTCGCCCACAAAATATACCGTCAGTTCCCTTGAGACTATATTCTGTGAAGTGCTTCTCAAAGATGTGATGAGGCACTATATTAAATGCAAGTATCATTAGTATTATCCTCAAGTCAAGTAACAGAAGAGAAAGGTGACAGTCAGCATTAATGACCCATCTATCACAGTCCCTTCATTGTGGAATAGATGTATCCGCAAAATTGACACTTTACCACAGAGTATCCATTGGGTGGCTTCAGCCATCCTTCCCCTCTCTGTGGAATTCATTCCCGCAGGCCCCCTGCCTCACCTCCTTCAAGACCACCTCGAGGCGCTCCCCTCCGACTGTGCTTTCGATCAATCTCCTTCCTCCCCTACCCTCCACCCTCATCAATCCCTACCCCCAGATTGGGTCCAGAATACTGTCTGTCAAGCCCTCCCGATGTGAAAGGCACTATACTAATGTAATTTTGTTGTTGTTGCTTCAATCAAGGACCAATCTAGCCCAGATGACAATGAAATGAAACCTCATGGGAAAAAGATACAAAAGCAGTTGTGCCCAAGAAATGTTGGTGATCCCGGGATTGTAATTTGTAGATAGACAACTGAAACCATATGAGGGAAACATAGTTCATAGGGTTTACACTTATTATTCAGACATGACATTGAATTAAAATGTAGTTACAATATTAGCTATAGTATATCTAAGCACAGTACAGCTGGGACAATGGGACGTATGGCTTCCTTCCATGTTGAAATGTCTTGATTCAATATTAATTCTCTCCATCAAATGAAAACATGAAAGAAATAGTATTCTTGTTAATTCTTCCTATTACAATTTAATTGCATTTTACGGGTAATCATAATCTGAGATTAAGGACTATTAGAATCAGGGGGAAAAATTTGTTAATGTTTTGCAATAAAATCCCTCCTCTACCTCTTCTCTTTTTAAAGTGCTGGTCCTCTGGTATGGTTAGTCATCTGATTCCTTCCCTAAGTGGCCATTTTTCATCATTTCATTAACATTTACCCCATGTCTGTGGATGATGCCACCAAATAGGAGCATGTATGTAGAGGCTGAAGAGGAGGGGACCGAGGACAGAGCACCTGAGGAACAATGCATAAGATGGTGCAGGGGCTGGAAGAGAAGATAGCCTTAATTTTGAAGCCCGTTTCATATAAGTAATCATGATTACCCATGATTTATCATGATCAAGAAATCATGATAAAAAAGGGACTTCAGTTATGAGGAAAGGCTAGAGAGGCTAGGTTTATTCTCATTGGAGCAGAGAAGGTTACGAGGAGAGGTTGCTAAGATCATGAGGGGATTCAACAGAGTAAATAGGGAAAAACTGTTTCCACTGGTGGATGTATCAATGACTCGTGGTCACAGATTTAAAATAGTTTCTAAAAGAAGCAGAGGGATGATAAGGAGAAACTTTTGCACTCAGCAAGTTGTTCGAATTTGGAATGTATTGCTTCAAAAGGTGGTGGAGGCTGATTCGATAACAACTTTTAAAAGAGAGGTAGACATTTATTTGGGGAGGACGGGTTTATGCGGTCATGGGGAGAGAAAGCTGGGTATTTGGATTGAATTGCTCTTTTCAAAGAGCCGGCACAGACTCGATGGGCCGAATGGCCTCCTTTTGTTCAATAAAATTTTATGATTTTAAATACTTTGAAGAGCTACAACAAACAAGTCCAACATTAAGATTGAATTCAGTGATTTCCCAAATTCTAGAAGCTCTGAAAAGCTAAAAAATAGAATAAATTTGGACCCATGTGCAATTTTTTCCTAGAAGTGCCTCACATCTGTCAATAAGTCTTGCCCAGCATGTATGAATTTTCACTCTCAACACAATGTATTTGTTCTTTTTGTGGGGAGGTAATTGAGATAATGGAGCCACACAGAGTTTAGCCGTAGGTAAAATTACAATGGAAGGCTTCCGCTGCTATCTGGATACACACACACTAAACATGTGGCTCCTGGAGCAATTCAGCAGTCACGTCTCGCATTTACTCTCACTGATTATTTTCCTAACTTCTAGACTGTAAAATCTCCCAAATCCTCTGTCTTCTTCTCCACCCATAATCTACATGCAGACTTTTACGCCAACTGCGAGGAGATGCTGGACTTCCTCAAAATGAAAGTTGAGGAGACCTGCTCAGCTGCCTCTGACCTTCCAACCACTACACCCTCCCAATCTCCTCCTCGTTCACTGGCCCTTAACCATCCCTCCCTCCACACCTTCAAATCTGTCTCACCCTCCTCTCTCATCCCCAACATAATCCACATGAAACTGACCACCTGCTCCCTCAACCTTACCTCCCAGCTCCACCTGCTTGCCTCTCTACTCACAGACATCATAAATCTCTCCCTGTCCACTGGCACTGTTCCCAACCCTTTAAGATTGCCATCACCACCCATCATCCTTAAAAAAAAATCTCCCTGGACCCAGCCCTGCTCTGAAGCTACCACCGCATCTCCCTCTCCTTTCCAAGGTCCTGGAATGAGTCGTTGCTTTCTAGTTTTGCACTTCGCTCTCCCTTCACTCCCTTTATACATCCCTCCAATCATGTTTCTGTGCTGTCCTCTCTGCTGCCTTCGATACCATTAATGACTATATCCTCCTTCATCGCCTCTCCTCTTGTCTCAACCTTCATGGTTCTGTCCAATGGTTCAGATCCTACTTCTCACACCGTCTCCACTTCTTCTCCACAAATAGCTTCTCCTCTAGCCCCTGCACCATCTAGTGAAGAGTTTCCCAGGGCGCTGTCCTTGTTGCCTCTTTTTCAATATCTGTGTGCTCCCTCTTGGTGACATGATCAGCAGACATGGTGTCAATTTCTACTTATAATAATAATAATCCTTGCATTTGATATAGCTCTAGTCATCTCAAAGCACTTCACAGAATATATTGCAAAGTTAATTGACTATATTTGTGGGCAAATCGCGCAACCAATTGCACAGAAAAGTGTCCCACAAACAGTCATGGATTGAAATGCCTAATATTTTAATTTTTTTAGAGATTATTATGAGGCATGTGGAGTAAGACAACTTGCCCAAGGTTTCGCCCTGACTTGCCTGGATTCGAACACAGGTCTCACGCTTGTGAGGTGAGTGCTCTAACCAATTAGTAATAGGACTCCATGCCCAGCACCTTGGGACATCCTCCTGACGTGAAAGGCTCTAGACAAATATAATTTGTTGCTATAATAATAATAATCCTTGCATTTGATATAGGGCTTTTCACTTCTTATCAACGTCTCAAAGCGCTTCACAGAATATACTGTAAAGTGAATTGACTGTATATGAAACCATCTATCTGAATCACAATTCTTTGTTGTTTCCCTGTCGGGTCCAGGATGTACCTCATTGACCACATTTTTGGTCATCTTTCCTCTCCTATCTTCCCTGGCTCCCACTCCCAGATTGGATCCCCAGCTAGCAATGTCAAGTGTCTTCTAGACATGAAAGATGCTATATAAATGTAAACCTGTACATATCTAATTTAATCTAATTGCCCGACTCTACCACTGCGTCAGCCCTCAGGCCACCGAAATCCTCATACACGTTTTTGTCATTTCAAGGATCGACTATGTACAGTCCCTCATTGTCGGCCTCCTCAACTCTTCCATTCTACAAGCCATAGATCATCCCAAACTCTGCAGCTCATGTCCTCTCCCACACCAGCTGTGACAACATCACCCCTACTCTCTCCCAGCTTCACTGGCTCCCCATCCCTCAGTGGATAGAATTCAAAATCCTCATCCTCACTTTCAAGGCCCTCCATAGCCTTGCCCCCTCCTAGATCTCTGACTGCTGACCCCCTATCAACTTGTCCGGTCCCTCCGTTCTGCAGCCTCTGGCCTGCTCCGTATCTCCCACCCAACTCGCCCTACTATCAGCCTTTCTGCCCCACTCTTTGGAACTCCACCCCACAATCACTTCACCTCGTTCCCTTCCTTGCCTCCTTCAAGGCCCAACTCAAGTGACCCTGACTTTTCAGTGCCTTGGAATGTCTTGCTGACGTGAGAGGTGCTCTACAAATGTAATTTTGTTACTGTTGTAAATGCCCCAAATGATTCTGCTCCAATATCGATCCATGATAATTTATTTCATTTTCTGATTATCTTTAGGTGAAAAAAATCTTCCTGAATTTCTCTTTCATACTCCATGTTATAATCTTGTCCTCAAATCTCCTACTACTGTATTAGAAATAGTTCCTCTCCAAGTATTATCTCAAACTCTTTCAAACTCTATTTCTGAGTCATAAAATTGTGGGTTCAAGCTGCACATTGGGACCCCACACAGTTGATGATGACATTCCAATGCTGTGATGGGGAGAAGGATTACTGCATTGTTGGAGGTGCCATCCTTCAGAGGATACATTAAACTGAGGCAGAAACCAGAAATCGCTGGGAACACTCAGCAGGTCAGGCAGCATCTATGAAGAAAGGAAAGTGAGTCAAAGTTTCGAGTCCACGACCCTGTGTCAGAACAGAGGTATTGTCTACTGTTCATTGGAAGTTACAGGTCCCATGGCACTTGTTGAAAAGAGAAGCGAGTGTCCCCTGGTTTCCTGGTCAGCAATCCCCCAAAGAGAATTGAGCATTCACGTCATGGCTGATCGGGAAGCACAAATTTACTGCTATGTTTGCCTACAAATATGCAGTCGCTACATTCCAGTGACAGCAAAATTCTGTGACGCCTTTTGGTGTCTCGATTATATGACAAGGCACTGCAAGCTATATAATTATTATAATTCCTGTATCATATTACCTTCCAATCTGGTATCATTCTTTTGAATCTGCAATATACCCTCTCCATAGCTCTGATATCTTTTCTATAGTGAAGTGCCCAAAACAGCTGTATCCTAGCCAATGTTGCATCATCACTTGCTTACTTCTAAACTTGATGCCACTGTGATTATATCACTGAAGGATTGCTTAAGTAAGGGAAAAGGAAGATCACAAGATTGTCTTAAATTTAAGAATCTACAGAATTTTGGAAAATTCTTAACTTCACTCTTAATGTGGAAAGTGGTTTCCACAGTTCTTTAAAACAAACTGCTTTGCTGTGCTCTTCTTTTCCTGCCGTTGCCTGCCCTAACTTTTAACCTGCTATATCCTCTGTCCTGCTATCTCCAGTTCTAACTCTAGCCAACCCCACAAGCAGTTTCTTGACCGCAGAAAAAAAAATCATGATTGAGGTCACGTAGTTCACTGCTAGAGTCAATACCAATAACTAGAGATTGCAGCGTGTGATATTCTAAAAACAAATCTGCACATGCTAAATTTCACCACAGAAATGAAAGGAATATTCAGTGGGGCCTATTGGCATGTTCATGAGAAGCAGGCCCAACACTAGCTCCTTGGCACCAAGCTTACGTGATGATGTGCATCAAAGGATTATTTTATTTGGTATCCAGCTGTGCTTTGGCCTGGAAGTCACGTGAAGGATGTTGTAAAGTCTTTCTTGTAAACCACTGTGACTGACTAATCTGCATATCAAGAGAGCTGGACATCTACAACACAATTGATCAGGTGAATGAAAATAAGCAATAAAAGTTGCAGCAAGATGCCAAAATCCCCACGAAAGACAGTGAAAATAAACATTTTTTTGAAAAAGTTTTAGAATGATGCGTCTATGTGATTTGGAGACAGATTTCATTTCTACCAACATACACATTGCTAAAATCATAAAGATCAGTAATTTCAAATTTCAATCCATATCTGGGCTTGCATACGTGTGAGTGTGTGTTTGTGCGTGAGTGTGTGTGTGTGGCAGGAGAAGTAAAGAGCGGAAGAGCAAAGTGCATTTGCTTGCCCAGGGAAGTCATTCCTTCCATTGACTTAAATGATGAGGGAGGAATTCAACCCACAATACTTAAGAGGAATATGTTAATATTTAATATATAGAACAAGAACTTTCATTTCACAGTATATCCTATGAGTGCTTTGAGAGGTCTTGAAGACATGATAAGGCGCTAGCTATATCAAATGCAAGGATTATTATTAATGGGTTGACTGGGTGCTGTTTTATACATGTATTTATGGCCATTTCAAAACACAATTTGAGTTCTTTTGAACAATTACAATAACAATAATAAAACACGCTGTGTGGCTGCACAAATACTTGCTTTATGTAGCACAAACATATGTCACAACAAGCTGGTTTCACAAGTCTGACTCGGAGTCATTCTGAATCATTTAAAATCCTGACTGTCTCCATTCGCTCTCCCTATATAACCATAACAGAGGCAAGATTCATGTTAACCAGGTGAACTTTCCCACCACTGTTAAATAATTATTTACTGGTACTCTTTAAATACCCTTTTTTAATCGTGAAAGAAATAGCTGCCAATTTCTCCTCAGCTCTTGTAAGCAAAACATTAGATCCCCAGGAAGGTGAGAAAAGAGGCACTGGCATTAGAGCAGAGACATTCCACAGCCTCAGAGATCTGACAGTGTAGCTGCATCAGGTATCATTAAAGAGTAGGCGAGAGATGTACTGCAAATCCATTTCTGCCGGAAAGCCCCCAGGATATGAAAGTACAACTGGCTAAGTGGAGGAGCTTGAATATCATTAGAGTGTTGTACCATCTGTTTACACACTATCATTAGCACTTGTTTGCTTTGATCATTCCAGCCAGAAAGTGTCAGGGACACAAATTGTTCTACAAAGGGGCAAGATGTGCTCTGAGGGCTCTTTTGAGATGTACATGAATCCTTTTCTTCTACTCGCTTAGTAGCCAGAAAAATCATCTCTCCGAGAGGGTACTAAGGTGAAGGGTCTGCTTTTGTGGCTGAGACAAGAGAAGTTGGTATCAATGGTGTACTTGTTAACGGTTACAGGACTTGACGGGTTGGGCCTGCGAGAGGTTTTCCTTATTACTGGATCTAAGATCATGTTTGTTGTGCAAAGGGATTCTGTAACTGTTTCCTCCTCCAAGTAAATAAACTCCCTAGCCACCCGAAGGTTTCGGACTCCAATGAAAATAAACAGGCTATGAAATAACCTGCTAATGTGTTGTTTTATGCCCAGCGAGAGGCAGGTAATAATGATCCCCACCAGACTTACTGGTTTGTAATGAATCGCGAGGGAGTAGAACCGAGCTGATGTTCTGTTTCACATTACGTATTAAATCAGAAAAAGATTTGCAGCTCTTGACAGATCACTGTTTGTATTCTCAATCCCTTTCAGCTTGGGTGGAAACTACACACAGGTATTCATTCTCAGCTAAAGACCTGTGGTTTTTTACTGCAAAAAGAACTGCGTAATAGTTACACAGTCAGCACTCCAGCCTGACGTCACCACATTCAGACTGTTGAACCATTGCTGACTTGAAATATTAATGGGGTCAGTTTTGTGCTTTTTCTTAACAGAAAATTCTGCAGCTCGCCCACAAAATAGAGTCAATTTATTTTACAGTATATCCTGTGAGACGCTTTGAGACATCCAGAACTTGTGATAAGGGGCCATATCACACACAAGGATTATTTTCTTTATATTATTATCTCAACTCTATTTTTCAATCAAGCTACATTCAAGATAATACTTTGAGACACTGGATGGAAGCTATACTTGGATTTCTTAATTAAGAAATACCTGTAAGAAATGTTGTAACAGGCTCTGGCCTGCTCCATGTCACCCGACCCACCCGCCCCACCATCAGTGGGCGAGCCTACAGCCACTCTGCCCCAAACCTCTGGAATTCCACCCCCCAACCTCGCCACTTCGCTTGTCACCCTCAAGTCCCACCTCACCCCAAATCCCCTTCTTTCTCTCCACCGTACCTGATCCCGACCTCAATTTGGGTCTGAAATACTGACTGTCTAGCGCCTTGGGACATCCCAAGTTTGTGGTCCAAACACTATGCATGGTCAATTAATAAGAAATCGATTCTAGCTATGTCTTGAGTACGGTAGGTTAGATTGTGATTATTTTATTTTTGTGCAGGTTTTAAAACGGAAGAATTACTGTCATTTATTTGCCATCTAAAACTGCTAAAAGTTTACATGTCTCCTTGTGGAGTAGGAGCCTAAGCAAAATGGGGGATCATAGGCAGGGGAAGAAGATGAATGAAAGCAGCAACAACTCACAGCTTAAATGGTTTTCTGACCACTATGACAAGGCCAAATGATATTTTTATTCAAACATTACTACTGATGATACAACAACAAACTGGAGAGATGGAATGGGAGGAGGGATATTGATGCTGTGTCCTGAAATACTGTATGTCCTGAAATAGTGTGCTGCATCAATCCAGACTGGAGTGATGGATTATGGGGAGAGAGTCTTATTCAAACTAGAAATAGCAGAGCATTTTTGGTATTGAAAGATGCATTTGCTTTGAGATGTCCTCTCAATCTGAAACGCACTATATGATAGTAAAATTGTTGATGCAGTTGTGTTGGGATAGTGCCAATGGTTCTGGAGATGTTATAGTATACAACACTGAGAATTTCCAATAGTCATTCTTGCCCCCTCCCCCAGTCCCTGTGAGGCACTCACAGGCCTGCTGCTAGTTTATCTATTTGAGTGTGAAAGCAATTAGTTTTTCTGTCTGCTAATAATAAGAATGCTTGCATTTGATGTAGCACTTTTCCTGTCTTCTAGACATTTCAAAGTACTTCACCTAATATACTGTAATGTGAACCGACTGTATATTTTGTGGGCAAAACACGGCAACCAATTGCACATCACAGCGTCTCACAAACAATTGTGGATTGAAGTGACCAATTTATTATTGCTTTTTTTTCTTGAGGGATTATTATCAGGCATGTGGAGTAATGAAACTTGCCTAAGGTTTTGACCTGCTGGGAATCAAACCCAGGTCTCTAACTTGTGAGGCTAATTCTCTAACCACTGAGCTACAGGACTCCGCTAATACAAATTGGCTTTGCATGCAAGAAAATCTGTGTCCACAGACTTGCTTTGTATATATGAAGGGAGTCATCAAAGTAGCCAAATAACTTACATTTTGATAGCTTCCCATTGGGACGTCCTCCCTACGTGAAAGGCGCTATATAAATGTAATTTTGTTATTGTTGTTGTTGTAATGTGCTTCAGTGTTATTAGAGTCCTGTAGCTCAGTGGTTAGAGCACTCTCCTTACAAGCGTGAGACCTGCGTTCGAATCCAGGCAGGGCAAAATCTTGGGCAAGTTTCTTTACTCTGCATGCCTAATAATAATCCATCAAAAAAATAAATTGGTCATTTCAATCCATGACAGTTTATGGGACACTGCTGTGCACAATTTGCTGCTGCATTTTGCCCACAAATATGCAGTCAATGTACTCTACAGTATATTTTGTGAAGGGTTTTGAGATGTCTAGAAGATGTGAAATGGGCTATATCAAATGCAAGTATTATATTATTATTTCTGTCAAGTGTAGTACTGTAACTTGTTTGAAGGTAAATGTTTCAGACATATCACACACAGCAAAGTCCCACACACAATATGAAATACTTAAAAGATAATTTGGCAGGACACCAGCAGGTACTCCCTTCTCTTTTAAAGGGAGTTCATGTTTAAAATCTCCCTGAATGGGCAGATGGGATCTCTGAATGATGGTACCTGTGATAATGCAGCCCTCCCCACCACTGCACTGGAGTGTCAGCCCCTAGATTGTGAGCTCAAAATCACAATGAGGGACTTGAATCTACAAGCTTCTTCCCCAAGTTTAATGTGCAACACACTGAACCAGATTAATACAATAATATGGATTATAATTGTTGCATTTATGTAGTGACTTTCATTTCAGGAGAACCTCTCAAAGTACTTTGCAAAGACAGTAATCAGTAATGACTCTGAATTTTGTAAACAAACATGATAGCTAATGTGAACAAATCAATGTCCCACAAACAGTCATGAAGTACATTTTATTTGCGGGATTGTTACTCAGGACACCAGGAAAAATTCCTTTCTCTTTTTGGACAGATCCTAGCTTAATGCCTTATCCATTTTTTAAGGTGCAATTTGACGTACTGTATCTCCATCATTGCAGTATACCCACAGCATTGGAGTATGGGCCTAGGCTATATAAGTAAGTTGAATGTCTAAATATCATGCTTGAACTCACAAACTTCTGCTCAGAAGTAAGAGTGCTGCCAACTGAACCAGGCTGACACCCAACATTCCTTCAAGGAAGACAACACACTTGATTGTGTCACGAGCAAACAGCAGTACAGTGCTAAAAAACCAAACAAGGTTTCAAAATACTGTTGGCATGGAACCTTGTACATCTGTGTATCTCATATTATGGGATGCTATTGATAGAGTTTCATAATAAATTCTGACACATTCCTTGTTATGAAACACATTGTGAAACCAACACAAACGTCGCTCCTATACTTTAACCTCGGGTAAACTTCTGTCTCAGATTCAATGTATCATAAAACACACGATATTCCGAAACTATTGAGATGACCCTGAAACTGTGAGATTCCTGTTATAAGACCTGTCCTCCTACATCATGGTTCAATTCAATTTGAACCAAAATTAGATTTCACTTTTAGTAGTAAGCGTTGGTCAGCTTTGTGGACCACAAATGGTGTGTCAGGCCTGCCTGTCTTTTATTCCATAACATGGCCTATTCATGATATGAGCTTAGTTCAAAAACCCTACGATGATTAAATCTTTTTTTTGCTTGTTTTTTAATGAAAAGTTAACTCCAAAACAAGATTTATTGGCAGTACTCCCAGCAGTCTGAGTCATCTCCTTGAATTCTATTCCTGTCCTGCAAAGCCTGTGCTACTTTGTTAATGTTCTTTAATATTTGAAATACATACTTTTGGGGAATCTTATGAAAGTACATTGTGAGCATGGGGTGACTCGCTCACATTAGCTGTTATCTTGGCTCTAAATTGGTGTCCATGTCAGGCTCATTTTGGCAGAAACTGAACTACACAACTGAGTTTATATGAGGTTGATTTGAATAGAGCATGTCATTGTGAGCAAATGCTCTGTGATACTAAGCTATGCGGATCAGAAGAATGACAAGAACATTCTTTGGCCTTTTCTGATTTATCTCATTTGGGGCAATGACAGGATCAGAAAAATCACCATTATTGTGGTGGTCCCAGGTTAGAAAGGGAAACATCTATAAGCGTTCCTCTTATTGAACTCTATCCATTGAGGCCTCTGGAAAGGACACATCTCCAGCGCCTTGGGACGTCCTCACGACATGAAAGACGCTATACAAATGCAATTTTGTTGTTAATGTTGCAAAATAAGGAGACATTGAAATTAAAAAAGGTGATCCTCAGGAAATGTAGCAGTACCTAATGACACCTTTCCAGTAGGGCTCTGGAGATAGTGATCAAAAACAAGAAACATAGTAGAGCTTTCCCTACTTAACCCAGTGATACTGAAGCAAACTGTAAAGGAGTTTTCGTGCATCAGATACAGTTTACGTCAGAGCCACTTTGTTGGTAGAGAGATTCCAGGAACTATATCACTGCCTGTGAAATCTTTCATTCTAAAATCAGAGTTCCCCTTAAACCACCTAAAAGTGACATGAGAAGCATCTCTTCACGCAAAGAATCTTTTTTTTCACAGAGTTGGTTTGAACCTGGGTTGGTCAGGGGATGTTATACAAAATTCACTGAAATCGATCATTTTTTACCATTTCAAAAGATAAACTTTATGATTCAGAGCCACCTCTGGATTGACGGATTGGTGTTAATCCCTGCCTTTAATTTGAAATAACTTCAAATTCAACATTCAGCATTAAACATTTGCAACAAATTGGTGCACTGTTACTTTGATCCATATTTAGCACTAAGCCTGTATGCTTCAAAATATTGTTTCAGATTCAGACAATTTTCAAACTGGATAAAGTTTGCAGAGATAAATAAAGATGCACGTTGCTTATCACTTGACTCACATTGCTAAATGTGGTAGCACAGAATCCACAACTGAAGCAGATAAATCCTAACAGAAAGCATAACTGAAATGTATTGTGATTATTCGGGGTCAGCACCATCTCGGTTTAATTAAATGTTAACGGGGATCATGCTTGGGAGGAGTTTTCCAGCAGTGGTTGAAGCCACCTGTCTAGATCTCCTGTGGTCTTGCCTTCAGGCAAACTTCACCATTGCTAAATCATTAACAGTATCATATATAAGTTGCGAGAGGCACAGCACTCTGCAATGACTCCCTGCAGGTCTGGCAAAATTCTTTCCCTCTCCCCCCCCCCACTTTTCCATTGCCCTTTAGCACGGATCAGACAAGTGCTTGCAAACACTTTGGGTATCACTTGACAAGGGAGATTCATCTGCCAAGAAGTCTATTAATCTGTCCCAGAGCACAAATCAATCCTAGCGTTGACCACCCTTGTTGCTAAGTAGATCATATTATTTATAGCGTGCACTGCAATAAATCCAATTTTTTTTCTCCCTGCGCAAGTTTGCATGTTGCAGGAATGAGCAAGTTGGTGTCTGTAACTTATCTGTATAATTGACTGAGTGATGTACAATGCATACAATAATACCCATTGGCTGGCTGCAGATGCAGTCTTGCTCATTTAAGAAGGAGATTATGTTATGGATGCTGCAATTAGTTCCAGTGACCCAGCCAAGGTTCTTGTTCCTGATTCTTATCCAGTGATTCCCCAATCCCCCACCCCCATCCATAGAAAATATGTGTCTGTGTGTGTTTGTGTGTATGTTAAGTAAGGAGAGCATCAATTATGATTCTCCACACAGTTGCAGAATTTGGCAACACATACAAGGAATAGCCTCTCAGGTTAGTTTCCAGATATTGCCTGGTACCCATGAAAACATGCCCCAACATACGTCAATATCTTCAGGATAGGAGTATGAAAGTTGAGGGAATACTTTCAAAACTCATCTCAAAACATACCTCTTTGCCTTCTCCTCTTACCCACATTCTCACCTGCCCCCCTGGCTTCCCATCACACAAAGGATTCAAGATCTTGGTCTTCACCTTCAAATCCCTCCATGGCCTTGCCCCACCCTACCTCTGCGACCTCCTAACCCCTGTCTGTTCTCTCTGCTCAGCAGGCTCCGGAGTGCTCCACCACCCCACCATCGGTGGGCATGCCTTCAGGCATTCTACCCACAATCTTTTGAATTCCATCCCTCAATCCTTCTGCCTCACTCCCTCCCTAGACTCCTTCAAGTCCCTCCTCAAGACCTTCCTCTTCGACGGTGCCATCGGTCACCCCCCCATACCCCCCTTCCCTCCACCCTCCCCGATCCCTGGTCTGAAACATTATTCGTCCAGTGCCTTGGGTATCCTCCTGAAGTGAAAGGTTCGATACAAATGTAATTTTGTTATTGTTTTTGTTTGACCACGATTATTATACTTCCTGCAGCTCAATGTTGACAAGATGGAATTCATACCCATTGGCTCATGTCAACGTCTTCAATCCCGCAGTTCTGACATCCTCAAACTCCTCGGCCTATCACTCAGACTTATCGAACCCATGTGTAATTGCAAGTGAGAGGATGTGCTTTCACAGGACGAATCGTGAGGCAAGTTTCCATGCTCCACGTACTTAGTAATAAAGTAGGAACTCAGTTGTTAATCAATTGGCATATTGTTTTCCATTGGTAATAATCCCTTTAAAAATAAAAATAATAATTTGGTCACTTAATCCTCGACTGTTTGTGGGATGCTGGAACATTTGCCTGCCATGTTTCCCCCACAAAATATACACTGTGAAGCACTTTGAGATGTCTCAATGAATTGATAAGGCCCTATATAAAGTACAAGGATTATTATTATTTCCTCTGTTCTAAAGGCTGGATCATGGCTCCATGGGATTCTGATTCAGTATCCTGTCTGTTTATTTAATATCCATTTTCCATTCTTTTATTCATCAAAGATTGGAAAATGGATATTAAAGAACCAAATGGTGAAATAGAAATGAAATGAGAAGGAAAAGATTATAAAAAACAGAATGAGGAAATCAAGTTTGGATTAAATGAATTAAATGTCAGTAAAATAAAGATGTATATGAAGAAAATATTAAAGATTTCCACCTCAAATGTGTCATCAATGGAGAGATGTGGAATGGAATCCAAGGGCTTGCAAAATGTACTGTATCTAAACAATAAAACAAAGGATCAGAAGAGAAGAAGTTATCCATGCTGGGTGGGTTGGCTGGATTTTGTTTGGTCAATAGGGTGTTTGAATCATGCAGAAACCAATTGCCATGCTTGAGAATATCCAAAACAGACTGAGAGTCCCACATATGTATGCCACCTCCACATTGGAATTTCCACGTCTGGAATGAAATGTACACTCTCTTCTGGAACGGATGTTGTACCCTGCTTATCTAATTCCAGAGAGTATTTGGCACAGTTTGATGAGAGACAATGTTTGGGTCTACAGAGTGTGCATTGGAATACAGCTGGAATCCAAGCAGTTAAAATTGCACAGTTTGGCATTGAGAGTTCTGTTTGGGAAGCTTCCTTCAGCTTGTCCAACTTGAACCCATCCACTAGGGCTTTTGGCTTGCAGGACGAACAGAAGCCAAGTAAAATGAATCACTTCTCCCTGTAGTCAGTCTGTCCCACTATTCTACATTCAAAATATTCATCTCCTTCAGAACTCTGCTGCCCGCACACTTACCCAGACCAAAGTCTATACCCCCATCTCACCAGTTCTGGCCAGGCACCACTGGCTTGACTTCACTCACTTCAATCTCTGGTGAAGAAAAGGTCGAAGGTCGAAGAAAAGGTCTTTAGCTGAGACCTGAAACTGGGAAGAGAGGGGGAGAAGCGAAGGGAACGAGGAAGGGAGTTTCAGAGCCTCAGGGTGTAATGGCTGAAGGCACAGCCACCGATGGTGGAGCGGAGGATTCGGGGGACAAGGAAGAGATCAGACCCGATGGAGCGAAGGCAACGGGTGCTGGTTTGAGGAGAGAGGAGGTTGGAGAGGTAGGGGGGTGCAGAGGAGTGGAGGGATTTGAAAACAGGGGTGAGGATCTAGAAATTGATTCTCTCCGGGTCAGGGAGCCAGTGAAGTCTGGCAAGGACTGGGGTAATTGGGGAGCGAAGTTTGGTGCGGGTGAGAATGCAGGCTGCAGATTTTTGAATGAGTTGGATTTTATGGATTGTGGTGGAGGGGAGACCGGTGAGGAGGGCATTGGAATAGTCCAGCCGAGAGGTGACAAAGGGATGGACCAGAGTTTCAGCTGCTTTTGGGCAAGATATTGCCGGAGATGGGCGATCCTTACGGTCTCTCACCCCACTCACCACCCTCTTCTCCCACCCCCCGGGAATCAGGATCCTGTGGCTCAATGGTTAGAGCACTCACCTTACAAGCATGAGACTTGTCCATGAATCCAAGCAGGTCAGGGCGAAACCTTGGCCAAGTATCCTTAATCCACATGCCTAATAATAATCCCTCAAAGAAGCAATTCATTATTTCAATCCATGACTGTTTATAGGATACTGCTGTGCACAATCGGCTGCCGCATTTCGCCCACAAATATACAGTCAATTCATTTTACAGTATATTCTGTGAAGTGTTTTGAGATGTCTAGACGATGTGAAAAGCGCTATATCAAAATGCAAGGATTATTATAATTATTATGCTCCACTGTTAAGCACTCTGAGATGCTACCCTGTGTTGAGAGTTGTTGTCCCTCCAAATCCTGACAATTATCTAGGCTGGCTTTCACTTGGCTTTCACCTGGCTTTCCATCTCAGTTTGATTACTGCTGAGATATTGAAACTGATGCTTCTATTTAATTTGTGGTTTAATAAACCCTAATGAAAGGTTTAAACTTTTATTTCATCTGTTGTGAAAGAAAGAGGGATGAACCAGTTCAGCACATTAGATTAATACATACAAATGCACATCTTACCAGGAAAATTAGCAAAGTAATGGAGACCTGGGAGGAATTCCAAGGAAATGGTAAGACCAAAGTTACAAGTATGTGTAACATTATGGAGTCCTGTAGCTCAGTGGTTAGATCACTCACCTTACAAGCATGAGACCTGTGTTTGAATCCAGGAAAAGCAGGGCAAAACCTTGGGCAAGTTTCCTTACTCCACATGCCTGATAATAATCCCTCTTTAAAAAAAAGCAATAATAAAATTTGTCATTTCAAACCACGACTACTTGTGGGACACTGCTGCATGAAATTGGCTGATGCGTTTCCCCACAAATATACAACCAATTCACTTTACAGGTTATTCTGTGAAGCGCTTTGAGATGTCTAGAAGATGTGAAAAGCGCTATATCAAATGCAAGGAATATTATTACATTATTGTTCATATGAGCTCTGCTCTTAAATTACAGCTTTTAAATTGCTTGGGAATGACTTATATACTTTCATTTATAAGGTAACAATAGTTTAATGAGGTGGTTTTATTCAGTTGTGCTCCAAGGTTTGTTCTAGCAGGTATGGATGCCAAATAGTGAATGTTCTAAATCAGAAATGAATGTTGACATTTATACTGAAGAATTAACTATTGTGATACCATGATAACCTGTACTTTGACTCAAACTCCATTCAGTGCAATGGTAGCTCATCAGGTGAGGCAAGTGAGGCTCATCCTCACCTAGAATTTCGAAGCTTCGCAGTGAGTACTATGAGATCAGTGAGTGGAAATTGGGTGAGACGAGTGTGGGAGCGAGATCAATGGGTGAGGGAGGCCGTCAGTGCAGCAAAGGCCAGCAGGAGACAGGCCAAGATATTGCCAGCATGTGAAGGACCCATTGCCATGGTAACAAAATAGCTTGGTTAGGCAACTCATGGATTGCCTAAGGAGGTGTGCTTCACCAGTCAATAAAGTCACCAGCTGCCAGTTGTCCAGTGAGAACTCCTCAGCAATGTGCGAAGCAGCAAAAAAAAACAAGGAAAATATGATGCTGTCTTATACTTTACTGCCAGATGAGTTGCAACTGAATGTTCTTGAGACCCCACCTGGAGTACTATGTACAGTTCTGATTGCCACCATGTAAGAGTGTTGCCCAGGCTATAGAAAGAGTACAGAGGAGAGCAATGATGATAATCCCCAGTGTTAGAGAATGAGGAATAATAAATCTAGAGAAGCCAGGTAAGCTAATGATTGAATCCCAGTAGTCAGTATGTCCTGATCATACTGGATAAAATGTAAATTGCCTGCTGTTGTGACTCTTAATGCAATGTTAGTTATGACTGTCTATGACCCAGAGGAGGCCTTTATTAATGGCAACCCCCAAAGATTAGTGCAAAATAGTTAGAAAATTGCATTGAAATTTTGCAGCTTTATGATCTTAGACCCTGGAGCCCAAGAAGTAGGTGAAGCGAACAAAATAAAAATAATTACCCCAGCCCCACACATCATTGAGACATCTCAAAGCACTTCATTGGATATAAATTGGATGTAAGGTGGTTTGACTTTCTATTCTGTCGGCAAAGATGGCAGTTTTCCACAAATTCATGGAGTGAGTGAATAATTTTACTTTGGGAATTGTCAGCCAGGACACCGAGGGAAATTCCATTCTGTTTTTGAATAATGCCATGGGATCTTTAACATCCAGCTGAACAGGCAGACATAACCTTGGTTTAACATCTCATCCAAAAGAAAGCACCTCCAATAAGGCAAATAAGCCCACAAGTTTGCTCTTGTTCCTGTTTTGGGCCAGCATTCCAAATGAATGACTTATCTGTAGACAGTACCTTACTTCTGGCATTCAAATCCCCAAATCCCCTGAAAGCAACTTTCTGGATGTAGATTGTTGGAATGCAGTTTTAAATTAATATGAGGAGATTTAACCCTGGATAATAGTTTTTGACTGGGAGGAGCTGATGTAGTGTTCGGAGACCAGGAGCTGCACTCTAAATACAGGAAATAGGGAATAGGAACACATTTGCAGATCTCCAGGCACAATATCGATGGCATTTTTCCAATACCTGAACCAAACTAAGAATTCCAACTATCCCACTTACACACAGAAATTCCAGAGATAGCCTGATGGAATGCACACTCTCTCCCTGAAGGGACTCATCCTAAATCCAGAAGGTGTTAGGCTCCTGTTGGCAAATTCAGCTCCAATGAGACCCTGCTTATCTCCCCCACCTATTTCATAGGAACATAGGAATAGGAGTCGACCATTCAGCCATTTGAGCCTGTTCCATCATTTAATTAGATCATGGCTGATCTGCACCTCTATTAATGCTTTCAAAGTGGAGCTCCTGTGGCTCAATGGTTAGAGCACTTGTCTTGCAAGCTGGGGAAACCAAGCTGGGGAGACCTGTGTTCGTAATCCAGGCAGATCAGGGCGAAACCTTGGGCAAGTTTCCTTACTCCACACGCCTAATAATAATCCCTCCAAAAAAACCACAATAATAAAATTGGT
>JAAILG010001422.1:0-36424 GCA_012026655.1 Hydrolagus affinis | reverse complement strand
TTCCAATCTCCCGCTTTATTCCCATATCCTTAAAACCCTGACCTACCAAAAATTTATCAACCTCACTCTTTAAGGTGTGGATAGATCCAGCAGCCACAACCTTTTGGGGGATTTCTACTACCCTTTGAATGAAAAAAATGCTTCCTGATTTCACTCTTATTTGGCCTGGTTCTAATTTTAAGAATATGTCCACTTGTTTTGGATTCCCGCACCAGAGGAAATAGCTTCTCTGTATCCACCCTATCAAATCCCTTTAACATCTTAAATATCTCAATCAAATCACCCCTCAACCTTCTAAACTCAAGTGAATTCAATCCAAGTTTACGCAGCCTTTCCTCGTAATTTAACCCTTTTAGGCCTGGTAACATTCTGGTGAAGGATCGCACAGTAGTCTGACCCCCAGCAATATATTGGAGTGCCAGACTAGATTTTATGATACTCGTAAACATATACTGTAACTCCATAGGGCATTCAATGTAATTTGATATAACCCCAAGTGTATAACACATAGATTCAGTAAAAAAAATATATATTTTCCAATGCAGAATCGAGTTGCAAAATCACAACTTGTAACTGAAGGAGTTAAGGTGAGCAGCCCAAGTGAAGAATGTGGGAGGTTTGTTAGGCCAACCTCCTAAGGATTCAGTTTTCCAGTTAACTCGTGCCTTTTCTGACCTAACGCTTCTTAGTCATGTAACTAGGAGTTGGTTTAAACATTTTCCATTCTTTAAGTTTGCATCATTCTTCAGGAACAATCAATAATAATAGAAACTATAGTAATCAGTCATGATCCCACGCTCATCTTGCAATTTCAGGCAGTTACTTGCATATAATAATTCTTGGATTTTATATAATGCCTTATCATATCTTCGAGATGTTCCGAAGCGCTTCACAGAATATACTGTAAAGTGAATTGACTGTGCCTTTTGTTAGCGGAACGTGGCAGCCAATTGTGTACACAACCATTGAAATATACTTTGAAATTCCTTATTATACCTGATGAAATGTATTTAGACAGGATATTTAAACTATTGCAAAATTTTATTTTAGGTTTACTGTATTTTAATTTATTCCCTTTTTATTGTTAGAATAACCTTTTTTTCACTACAGTATTTTTTTCAGGTATGGGAAGGATGAACTTTCAAAGTTTGTATATTTTTATACCATTACTTTCCCAATTGAGCCACATTTTAAGGAGTTGGTTCTCTAAACTCTCCTCCACAGCTGGTTAAGGTGCCATTGGTGTTGTAAAAGAACAGCTTTCCAGTAAAGCTACATTCCGTGACGATAAAAATTGTATTGTTTTCTGAAGAGGACAAAAGAAAGCAGCACATGTCTGTGGAGAAGTACAGATAAGAAACCAACACATAGCTTGGCTTTCAATATGCTCCTTCTCACACGCAATGCTGATTCATATATTTTAGCACTTGTCTGTGCTTCAGGATGTACTCTTGATGCGTAAGATGCCATATAAAGGTAAACTGGATCAGTGAGCTTTATCCCTTGCACACCAAATCACTGTCCTTCACCAATATTGTATTTAACAACACATGCTATATATTTTCATACAAGTATTTTCTCCACGCAAAATTGTATAATACAGATGATATAAATAACAACATGTTTCACAGAAACTTAAGACAGCTGAAAAGAAATCGTTATTTATGGACTTCCACCAAAATTAATTAATAGGCTCTGGGCAATAATTTGTTGGTATTTCTGCAAGTGACATGTTCTTGGCAGGAAGGTTTTGTTTGAAAAAAATCCAATTACTGTATTAACACTTATAAGGTGCAGGTACATGATTAAAGACACATGAAGGTTGATGGAGGAAGTACTCAATTACAGATAGGATCAGGGAGTCAAACCAAATTGTTCTGCACAGCAAGTTCGTGCATAAGCAATCCTGGACACTCCAGACTGCATTTGAATTTGGATGTACCATTTGTTTTAATAAAGAGCACTGAATGATTATGATATAATATAATAATAATCCTTGCATTTGATATAGCACTTTATCACGTTTTCTAGACTCTCAAGCGCTTCACAGAATACAACAGCAAAATTACACTTGTATAGTGCCTTTCACATTAGGAGGATGTCCCAAGGTGCTGGACAGTCATTATTTCAGACCTGAGCTGGGGTTGGGGACGGGAGGGTGGAGGGAAAGGGGGGGATTTGGGGTGACCGATGGGACCATCAAAGAGGAGGGTCTTGAGGCGGGAATTGAAAGAGGGCAGGGAGGGGGCAAGGCGGAGGGACTTTGGGATGGAGTTCCAGAAGTTGGGGCAGATTGGCTGAGGCTCGCCCACCAATGGTGGGGTGGGTGGGTCGGGGGATGTGGAGCAGGCTGTAGCCTGCTGAGAGGAGTGGGCGGGCAGGTTGGTAGGGGATTAGGAGGTAGCAGAGGTAGGGTGGGGCAAGGCACTGGAGGGCTTTGAATGTGAGGACCAGGATCTTCGAATTGGGTCCTCTGGATGATGGGGAGCCAATGGAGTCGGGTGGGGATGGGGGAGATGGGGTCACGAAGTTTGGAGTGGTAGAGGACACGGGCCTCAGAGTTCTGGATTATCTGCAATCTATAGAGGGGGGAATTCGGAAGGCTAACAAGCAGGGCAACAACAACAACTTGGATTTATATAGCACCCTCCACACCGAACGGTGTCTCAGAGCGCTTCCCAATAACGGATCCCGGGGCCGAAATAGTCAAGCTGGAATGTGATAAAAGAGTGAATGAGGGTTTGGGCGGCCTGGGGGGTGAGGTAATGGCGGAGTTGAGCAATATTGTGGAGGTGAGGGAAGGCAGAGTGGGTCTTTGCTTGGATGTGGGGGAGGAAAGAAAGTTGAGGATCGAACAAGGCACCCAAGTTCTTGTCTAGCTTGGTGCGATTGAGTGAGAAACCATGGAGGAATATACTGGAAAGTGAATTGATGTATATTTTGCAGACAAAACGCAGCAGTCCATTGTGCATAGAAGTGTCTCACAAACAGTTGTTGGTTGAATTGTCTATTTTTTAAAAAAGGAACTGTTACACCCAGATAGGTCAATCGAGTAACAATTGGGTTCCTACTTACAACAACCACAAAATTGCACTTATGTAGCGCCTTTCACGTCGGGAGGACGTCCCAAAGCACTGAACAGTCTGGTCGGGACCCGAGCGGGGGGGTGGGGTGGGGTGAGGGGAGGGAGGGAGGGTCGAAATAGGGGAAAGGGGAAGGAGAGTGGGAGAAGGGGAAGAGTTAGTGGGGCAGCCGAAGACGCGGTCGAAGAAGAAGGTCTTGAGACCGGCCTTGAAGGAGGAAAGGGAGGAAGCAAGGTGGAGGGGCTGCAGGATGGAGTTCCACAGTGTGGGAGTAGAGAGACTGAAAGCCCAGCCGCCAATGGCTAGGTAAGCAAAAGCTTTCATTTAAGGAAACTTGCCTAACATTTTGCTCTACCTGGAATCAAACCCAGGTCTCTCACTTGAGAGGCAAGTGCACTAAGCGCTGAGCTACAGGACTCCACGTAATAAATGTAATTTATGGGCATTATGTAAATCAACATTTTATTTTTTAACGAATCTCTAAAAAAATACATTGGCTTTTCAAAATTAGCACTGGAAGAATAGAATTGTTTTCCCAGTACTTGATGAATGAATATCAAGGATAGGTATTAATTTTTTTATTTTCCCTGCTCTATGAAAGGGACTCATTCATAAGGTTCTATCGATAACAGCAGGAGATTTGAAGTAATTTATTTACACTGAGAGTACATGATGTGAAATGCCCTGCTGGGAATGATGATCGAGGTACAATATATAATTGCTTTAGAGAGGGAACAAGATATTTGAAAATAAATGATTTGAAGGGGTATGAAAAATAGGTAGGTAAATGGGACTAAATGAATTCCACTTTCAAAAAGTCAGCACATGACACGAATGGTATTATTTTGTGCTGCTGAGTTCTATAATTCTATAATCAGCAGGAAAAATATTTTCTAAATCTGATAAACTGTTGGAAGAAAGCCAATGAACAATCTTTAAATCAATTGAGGATTTTTTTTCAATCAAATTTTACATTAATCTATAATTGTCTTTAAGCAAAAGTTACAGTAAATGTAATTGCAAAGAATTTGAGAATTCTAATAGGTTTCATAATTTATCATTATCATATAGTTTCTATTGTATTGTGTTACAGCATTTTCTAGACTCTAACTAAGTTGTTATTCCTTTATTCTGGACGTGGAATCTCTTAGAAAAAATGGTTTAAAAGAATTTACTTCTGATCACAAATACTAACGCTTTCATTTTCTTTAAAATAGATGTGGACATGTCAGATTATATGTATCTACACTATATTTCTCCACTATAATGTGCTATAATTGTTTAAATTAATATGAACCCAGCTACACACAGGCCCAGCTTGTACACACAAGGGTCTGATTTATTGAGTGCTGGTAGTCAATCAAAATATGTTTAAATGAAACAAATACAGAAATCGCTGGGAACACTCATCAGATCCAGCAG
Source organism: Hydrolagus affinis (assembly GCA_012026655.1). Taxonomy (NCBI): domain Eukaryota; kingdom Metazoa; phylum Chordata; class Chondrichthyes; order Chimaeriformes; family Chimaeridae; genus Hydrolagus; species Hydrolagus affinis. Next base: position 31,919 of record JAAILG010001422.1, on the reverse strand, counting down.
CATCTATGGAGAAAGGAAAAGTGAGTCAATGTTTCGGGTCCATGACCCTTCATCAGAACTCTGATGTTTGAATGATATCAGTGCCCTGTCCTCTGAAACCAAGTCAGGATTGCTCCAGGTTTGAGTCCAGACCTTTACTAAATTAACTAAACTGAAGTAGTATTCCCAATCAAGTGCCTTTTGCTAGATAATGTGGAAAAGATTAGACGTGACCATGATCCCCTTAAAGTGGGACAATGCACTAACACTCACTGGCCATGATCAACTGTGAAGAATGGGCAACTGAGCAAGTATCATAGGGCAGTTACACCTATAGATTTGTGCCCTGGCAAGAGCCAGCACCTTCTGTAGAGTAAAGAATATTTAAAGGATACAACAACAATAGTGCCGTTCATGTAGAATATATCTAGAGCAGTTCACATTCATGGTGTTGAAAGCCAAACAAAGGAGGCAGGGGAGAGGAGGCACCACAGGTGTAATTGAAGAGATATAATCGTAATAATCTTTGCATTTGATATGGTGCCCTTCATCTCAGGAAATCATCTCAATTTCTAGTAAACTGTAGTGACTGTGTGGTTGTGTTTTTTGAATGGGATTTAAAGACAATTAGAGAGGGGTAACAAGATCAATAAGCTAGGGACAACTGCTAGTGTCATTAAGAATGAACTATGGGCAAAGATTAGACAAGGTGGAGCTCCTTAGGTTAGAGAGAAGACATCTCGTAGGAAAGCTTAAAAAAGCATATAAAATTTTTAGTGGGATTGTAAAAGTAAATCCAGAACAATACTTTAGAAAGCACCAAGACAGTAGAACAAGAGAACATAGGTTCAAAGTTGCCAAAGTGCAATTTGGAGTAATACCGAACGCAGGAAGTTTTTATTTACCCATAGCCTAATTAAAGACTGGAGCAGGTTGCCAGTGAGGGTGTTTGAGGCCAGGACACTGGACTCATAAAAAAGCAACTTGATGTTGTGATGGGGGGATTGCAGAGAGGATATTTTGGAGAGACATCATCAAATGGTTCATCTCTCACTCGTCACATTATTATGGTAAAATCAGTCTCTCTCGGATTGGTCTACAAAGCTATCTATGTGCCCACTAAAGACAAAGCCAATCTAAAACTGGGATCCCCTCTTTTTTAAAAATATAGCTGGGGAATAATCTGACTCAATTATCATGGCATTGCCTATTACAGCATTATGGAGGAATAAAATCAGTTAAGGTTGAAGATCCTTCTGCATCCAAACCAATCTTGTGTTTGTGAGTCCATGGTAATAAAATGTATGTTCAGTCCAGTAAGGTAAGACAGGCTCCGTGAATAACTCCTCCAAAGTTTATGGAGTAAGTTCAATACTTAGTGAAAGCCTAAACCAGAACGTGTTTATTCAATCTAGGTTGTGGTAGATGTGCTGAAATTGACTTCAGATTCCTAAGCCTATGAAGGAATCGATCAGCCACAATTCCTGCTCTTCATTGTTATCCAGTAACTCATGCTGGAATGTTTTCCAGTGCAGTCTTAGCAACGCAGTACCCACATAACTTTGAGTCATTTTGCCTACAAAGTACTGTATACGGTTGCTACACTTCACAGTAATTCCTATGAAGCACATTAAGACAACCTGCCAACATGAAAGGTACTATATCAAATGCAATGATGATTTTTCTTATTGCTGTATTTGAATTGGTAGTGGTAGTTATGCTTGAAACAGATAAGTTGGATGCTTTGGAACACCCTTGTTTACATCTGTGCACTTTCATTCATGATAAGTAAGTAAGGAGCTGAGAATTCAAAAATATACAGGGTAAGTGGTAACAACAGATGAGGAATTTCTCACAGTGCAACAAAGGGTTTACAGCCTTGAGCAAGACCCTGACATTTATTTAGATGATTGGATTCAGTGTGGAAATTTCCAAGAGGAACATTTCAAAATGTAATCATCACATAAACTTTTGATTTAAATTGGTACTGTTTGTTTTGAGTAGCTCCCAGGAATTTCATAAATCCAGAAGAAAAATAAGTGAACAAAGCAATTTAGCACTGTTCGGATTTTTCCCTGATACTCCGACAAATAAATCTGCCATTTCTTCACTCAAAATTAAACCAAATCTCCCAACACTCAATTAGTACATTCCTCTTTTGGCATTTTGTGGAATTTTTGAAAAGAAATTAGGAAAGAAATTCCACTGAAAGGCATAGAATACACAAAATCAGGCTCATTACTAAACATATCCCATTGCTTATTTCCATTGACCTTGAAGCAACAGCTGGTATAAATTTCACACACTGTTTTACCTGAACTTCTCTCCTCCTCTTCTGGCTGAGGTAGAGCACCACGATCGGTCATTCTTCTATCAGCATTGACAGTGAGTTTTGCTAAACAATTAAACTTTATTTGTAAGACAAGGCATCGCAACCAATTCTCCAATCTGTTGTATGATGTACACCTTTGGGTGTACTTTTTGGAGTGAACTTCTGTTTGGATGTATGTGTAGTGCCTTTGGCAATGTGCTTGTGTAATAGCTCATACGTGGCCAGCATCGCCGAAGCTGCTGCGCTTAACACAGAACAGAATTTTTTCCCTTTTATTTGCAAGACCTCTATTAGCTCAGTGTATCCATTCTAGTCTACACTTTCTTTAATGCTAGAGAGAGCGCATTTGGTTCTCCATTACTATGAATTTCACCCACAAGTATACAGTTGGTTTTCCTGCTCTCCTTCTCCCTACCCCAACCCTTCCCCTTGCCACTTTTCCCTTAATCCCACTTCCATGACTGTTTGTGGGACACTGCTGTGCACAATTTGGCTGCCGCGTTTTGCCCACAAATATATATAAATTTTCCTACTCTTCTTTATCCTGCTCCGAACCCTCCCTCCCTGCTGTTGGTTGGTTGGTTGGTTGGTTGATTGGTTGGTTGGTTGATTGGTTGGTTGGTTGGTTGGTTGGTTGGTTGGTTGGTTGGTTGGTTGGTTGGTTGGTTGATGGGTTGATGGGTTGATGTTGATGGGTTGATGGATCGATTGATGGATCGATTGATGGATGGATGGATGGATGGATGGATGGATGGATGGATGGATGGATGGATGGATGGATGGATGGATGGATGGATGGATGGATGGATGGATGGATGGATGGATGGATGGATGGATCGATGGATCGATCGATGGATCGATTAAACAATACAATTGCTAAACTTCAGTATGTAAATAATTGGAGAAACAAATTGAATAACTAGCTTTTTTATATATATGATTTTTGGTTATAGTTTGAAGTATTTGTGTAATTATTAAAATAGTGATTGAATTTGAAATTGACTTTTAATTTTTTTGCTCAAGTCATACCCTTTGTGTTTTTGTCTTTTTAATCAGGCTGGGTCAGTTGGTAGTAGCTCTCGCCTCTGAGTCAGAAGGGTATGGGTTCAAGCCCCATATCAGGACGTGGAACTCACATAATCTAAGATATCACTCCAATACAGTGCTGGGAATGAGCTGGATTTTTGTACGTGCTGCCCTTTGAATGAGATGTTAAACTGAGGCTCTGTCTGCCATTTCAAATGGACATTAAAGATCCCATGGCACTATTCAAAAAGAGAAGTGTCTCCCTGTGTTCCAGCCAACAATACCCCAAATAAAATTGACAATTTATTTCAGGGCTGTTTGCGAAATATATGTGGAACATTGTTTTGCGCAAATTAGCTGCCACAATCACCCAAAAAACATTGTCACATTGGAAAAAATAACAGTGAACTGTATAATAACACATAATTGAGAACATTAAACATGTATTATCTATTTCTTGAGATTTGGGGAATACCCTGAACTTGATTAAGTTGACATATTGTAACACTGTCTCATTATTTGCTCTAAATTCTAATATTTTTTAATAGGAGGGTCTCATCAATCTCAAGTCTGATTATCAGTCTGATTGATTGAGATTAGTTTGGATCACACCAATCTAAAGATCATTTCAGTAACTTCACCCATCAATTGTATTGTGATCCATAATTACATGCTGATATTTCAGACTCACAAGCGCTTTACACCTGATTCTGTAGTTGCACCTTCTCCTGATGTAAAAGGCACTATACAAATGTAATTTTGTTGTTCTTGCTGCTGTACTTACAGGAAGTCATGAATTCAAGGAGATGGGTAATTGGAAGGGGAAAGAAATGAAATTTATGAAAAGAAGGCAGAGAAGTAATATTGGTGGTAGGTAACAGAATGCAATGCCATGGATCAATCAATTTTGGAGGCCAAGGACAACCACTGCCTCCTCTTCTACGTCACCAACCAGCTCCTCCACCCACCCACTCACACCTCATCAATCATCTCCTCCAATGCAATGGAGGACTTCCTCAAAACCAAAGACAAGGGGACCCATACAGCTGTCTCTGCCCTTCAGTCTACTATTCCTTCCCCATCTCCCTCTCACACCCAGGCCCCTACCCATCCTCCCCTCCACACCTTTGAACCTCTCTCACTCCTCTCTCATCATCACTATAATCCACATGAAATCGACGACCCACTCCCTCAACCCCATCCCTACCCCTCTCCTTACCTCCCAGCCCCCTCTCTCTACTCACAGACATTATAAACCTCTCCCAGTCCACTGGCCCCATTCCCTCCCCTATACAAACAGCTGTCATCACTCCTATCCTTAAAAAATCCCTCCCTGCTCTTAAGTTTCCACTCCATCGTCAACCTCCTGTTCCTTTCTAAGGTCCTGAAGCGAGTTTTTGCTTCCCAGCTTAACTCATTCCTCTCTCACCACTCCCTTTAAAAACCCCTCCAATCAGGCTTCCATGCCACTCACAGCCCAGAAATAGCTTTGGTCAAAGCGACAAATGACACTTTGTCCATCTGCAACCAGGGTTTCCTCTGACTCTTAATCCTCCTTGAGCTATCTGCTGCCTTTCATACTATTGACCATTCTATTCTCCTCTACTATCTCCCCTTTCACCGCAATCTTTATGGTTCTGTCCTTGAATGGTTCAGATCACACCACACACCATTTCCACTTCATCTCCATAAACAGTTTCTCCTTTAGTCCTCGGTCCATCTCGTGCGGTGTTCCTCAGGGCTCTGCCCTTGGCCCCCACCTCTTCAATATCTGTATACTCCCTCTTAGTGACATCATCTGCCGATATGAGGTCAACTTCCACATGTATGCGGATGACACCCAACTCTATCTCTCTACCTCCACCCTTGATTTTGTAGGACCACTGCAGTCCTGACAAAATGTCTGTCAGACATCAAGACCTGAATGAGAATTCACTTCCTTCAGTTGAATGTAAACAATAGTGAGGCCCTCCTGATTGGCATCCGACAGTGCCTTCACACCTCAGGTGCTGATAGCATCACCATCCATGGATGCACATTCCACCTTACTAAGCCATTCCTGAACCTTGGCATCTTGTTTGACCTTCAACTATCCTTTCCACCCTACATCCATGTCATGACCCACTTCTGCAACATTGCCCAGCTCTGCCACTGTCTCACACTGCAGGTCGCTGAGATCCTCATACATGCATTCATACCATCCAGCCATTACTATGCAACCGCCCTGCTTGTTGGCCTCTCCAACTTCTCCTTCCATAGGCTGCAGGTGATCCAGATCTCTGCAGCTCCTATTCTCTCCCGCACCAGGATCCATGATCCTATCATCCCTATCCTTGCCCAACTCAACTGGCTTCCTACCACACAGAGGATACAGTTCAAGATCTTGGTGCTTACTTTCAAAGCCAACCATGGCCTTACTTCCCCTTACCTCTGAGACACACTTAACGCCTACCAACCTGCCAGCTCTCGCCATTCAGTGGGCTCCTGCCTGCTTCATATCCTCCACCTTGCCCACCCCACCAGTGGCAGGTGGGCCTCCAGCCACTTCAGCCCCCACCCTGTTGAACTCCATCCCACAGTATCGCCACCTCAATCCTCCCTTTCCTCCTGCAAAACCCATCTCAACACCTTCCTCTTTGACTGTGCCTTCAATCACCCTCCTTCGCCCTCTGCCCTCCAACCTCCCTGATCCCAAGTCTCGGGTGAGGTCCCAAAACACTGAACAGTGCTATACAAATGTAATTTTGTGGTTGTTGTTGTTGAACAGATGGAGCTCCATAATGCCCAATTGAGTTCAATGGAGCTGAAATGACCATCTCCTGTACCTTATTCACTTTGCAAAAAACTAGGAAGAGCAATCTGTCAGACATTCCCTTGTATTCAAGGAAGAATTTACAGAATGACATGATTCCTTCCTGTTCACCTCTGTCCTCTGCTTTTGTGATTTTGCTGTGAAGGTGCCTGAGATGAGGAGACGGGCCAGTATATATTTCCCCTGCAGTTATTTACGTTGATAAGATAGTGCAACAATGGTTTATTGTTGTCTGTCTAACAGCTGCACTGGCAGTGTTGATGATCAGGAATGTACACAATGAAAGGAACTATGAAAACAATGTGGAGGACTGCTGTTTCACACCTTGTGCATAACGAGTGTTAACTCTTTCCTTATTATGTTCAAAAAAAATTCACAGATACGATATTCAGGACGGCTCGGGGAAAATAAAGTAACTGTAATTGTTTTCTAACAGTTGTTTTCTAACTCAGGTCTCGACATTGTTGCCTGTAGTGCAGCACCTAGTAAATGGTGGTGATTGCAAACTGTCAACAGCTCATTTCTGCTTTTCAATTGTTTCCTGCAGGTCAAGATTTGTAAGACATACACATCCATATCAGCTGATGCTCGCACACAGAACGATCTCCACAACATGACCCAGAGAAAAACTGTAACTTGTATTCTTATCAGCATTTTCTCTTTCTATTAAACTGTTAATTATTGGAAAGTGTATTTATTGCCTTATGCCATATACAAGTAGAAGGAATTACTTATTTAAGTGCACAGTGGTTTGATATGTATATAAGACGTGCAACACAAATGGTTATTCCTTGTGTATTTACTTTCAATTCTATGACTGAATATTTTATTTTAAGAATTCATTGCATTTGCAAGAGTTCATTTGGATTGCATAATGTAAAGAGAGGTTTACACCACACAGGTGTGAGGCTGGCTGGCTCGATTGGTAGCATTCTCGCCTCCGGGTCGAAGGAATTTGGGACATAGTCTAGGTAGACATTCCAGTGTAGTGCTGGGAAACTCATTACTGCTTTCCTTTAGATGAGACGTTAAACTATCTAATCTGACTATTCAGGTGGACATTAAAGATATGTAAATCTATTTAAAGTGAACAGAGTTTTTCTGGCCACAAATTCTCCAGAGAAATTGATCATATATCTCTTGGTTGGTTATTGGACATTGTTATTGACTGCTGTTTTAAATACTTTTAGATGTTTCAATGTTATAGGTACTGTACTACATCAAATACAAAAACAATTATATATTACAGGAGACAAAGTGTGAATAAAGCACAGGTACGCACGTCATTGATTTTATATTTCTCAGGTACCTTCCTCTTCTTCTAGGACAAGATATATTATACAAGAAGCAGATGAAGTTCCAAATCGATCAATATCAGAATGCTAACCTAATGATTTTCTCGAACACGGCATTTGATTTCAAATGATTCAGCTGTTCTATTTGTTTTTCCATTGATCCCTACTAAAGATATCAATTTTGCAGAGTTATGGGGTGAGAGCGGGGCAGTGAGATTGATTTGGATAGTTCTTTTAATAGAGCTGGCATAGGCACGATGGGCCGAATGGCCTCCTGTGCTATGATTTTATATCATTTGGCAACATTTTCACCACAGTGGATATTTGCATAAATGTAGAATTGATAGTTGTTCATCACAAAACATTACAGTTTGTAGATAGATCATTTCTAAAATTAGTTACAGTAGTGGGGTAAAATTGTGACTTCTGAAGTCCCCATGATAATTTTGCATTTTTTACCGTAAAGGCTTTTAAAAATAATAACACAATGAAGTAGAAAGATCACACATTTATGAATCTCCTCTCCCATATCCCTCTATTCTATTCTCTATCCTTCTCACTCATGAATGTTATAGTCATATCCGCATTACACAGTGTGGCAGTTGTAGAGATGTAGCTTAATTTTGTGATAGATTTTGCATTGGCTTTATATGAGCGAGAGTCAAATCGAGCTTTTAAAATACATGTTCTGTTTCGCTCTCAAATAACCAGGTCATTGGAATGATATATCCTTCATACCAACAGAGCATTGTGCTGTATTTCCAAACCTTAAAGATGAGTCACACCTATAATTCACAAGGAATGTCACTTTGACGTTGCTGCTCAATGGCTTTTCTTCATTCCACATGGACTGATTTTAAGATAGGTTACTTCAGTTATATGGTGCACTTTATCAGCGCCCGTAAGGCAACAAATCATTACGTGGAAACATGTACAGACAGCTTGGTTCAGGGTCAGTACAAAAGGTAACAATTCTTTCCAGTGTTGTCACTAGGTTTATTTTGATAAGAAATGCTTCTCTCACCTCCAGCCTTTAATTTTTTATTCTATCGCAACTTATTTGATCTCTATTTCATTGATATACCTATGGTCATTGTTCCTCTTCACAAGATCACAAGCTTTGTCTGCATAAAGAAGGCCCTTCGACCTGATAATTTTCATGCCTCCAGATTACCCTTCAGCAGTGTATCAAGCTGCTTTTCAAACGAGAACTTTTCTCACTTTTTCCTGCCAAACACCAAATATATTGTCCTGCAAGCTCTTCCTCCTCCTTATCTCCTCATGTGTCAAAACCAAGAGCTCAGAGCCTGCTGAGCGGTGGGGGCAGGCAGGTTGGAAGTGTGTTAGAAGGTCACGGATGTAGGGTGGGACGAGGTTGTGGAGGGCTTTAAATGTGAGGACCAAGATCTTGAACTGGATCCTCTGGAGTCAATGGAGTCGGGCGAGGATGGGGGAGATGGGGTCATGGAGCTTGAAGCGGTAGAGGACATGTGCTGCAGAGTTCTGGATCATCTGCAACCTCTGGAGGGAGGAATTGGGAAGGCCGATAAGCAGTGCATTTGCATAGTCAAGTCACGATATAATTAAGGCATGAATGAAGGTTTCAGCGACCTTGGGGGTAAGGTAGTGGCGGAGTCGGGCAATATTGCCGAGGTGAGGAAAGGCAGAGTGAGTCATTGCTTGGATGTGGGGGAGGAAAGACACCTAGGTTCTTGACTGGCTTGGTGAGGTCAAGTGAGCAACCATGGTGGTTGATGCTGCCAGTGCCTGATGCATGAAGGCACTGGCATGAGCCAATCAGTAGAGACTCTGTCTTGTTGACATTCAACTGTAGAAAGTTAGCTCTCATACTATCATAATAATAATATAATAATATTATAATAAAAGTAGAATAATATAATAATCCTTGCATTTGTTATAGCTCTTCTAGACGTCTCAAATAATTTCACAGAATATATTGTAAAGTGAATTGACTGTATATTTGTGGGCAAACTGTCATGGCCAATTGTGCACAGGAATGTCCCACAACTGTCGTGGATTGAAGTGACCAATTTATTACAGTTTTTTTGGGGACAGATTATTAATCCGTCCACACTACCCTGCATGAAGGGTGCTATACAACTCTGCACGTTGTTGTTGTTGTTGTTGACGATAATGTCTCAAAATGTTTCACACCAGTGACTGAGAGTGGGACCTGAGGAAGTGGAATGGGAAGATGGCCGAAGAGATAGGAAAATTACCGTTTAGAATTAATTTTATTTACTGCTCTGATCAATATATTTTAACTGTTCCCCTGTAGAAGGATATAATTATTGTCTTCAGTAAAGTTATATATTTTTATACAAAATGCAGACAACATACTCTGCTAACAAAGGATCTCACATCTTGTACAGAGTTTATTAGGAACAAACTACTATAAGTTTAACTGAGTCTTTTTTTTATATAATGGAGCTGAATACTGTAATAGACACTGACCATAAGCATGATGTTCCTTCACAACTGTTCTTTTAAAAGTGGTATGAAATATATTAAAATAATGATGTGACAGTCTCAGAATGCAAGCACACATTTCATAGTTCACTGATTCATCAATCAGTTACAGGTAACCTTAGCTGTACTCATCCACTTTTTATGCTATTTAACCCTTATCCCTTGTCATCTGTCTCTGCATCAGTCTGTAAAATTCCAACTCCGTGAGCTGTTAGTGATACTGTTAAGATAACTTTAAATCTCTTGCTCTCTATCGGTGTGAAGTGAATAATATAATAGAAGTATTAATTATATTAGTCCTGTGAATAGGAGTCCTGTAGCTCAGTGGTTAGAGCACTTGCCTCACAAGCGAGAGACCTGGATTCGATTCCCGGCAGGGCAAAACCTTGGGCAAGTTTCCTTACTCCACAAACCTAATAATAATCCCTCAAAGAAAAAACCCCAATAATAAATTGGTCACTTCAATCCACAACTCTTTGTGGAACATTGCTGCATGCAATTGGCTGCCATGGTTCATCCACAAATATGCAGTCAATTCACTTTATAATATATTGTGTGAAGCGCTTTGAGACTCTTAGAAGATGTGAAAAACACTATATCAAAATACTGTACAAGGTTTTGTATTATTATTAGTTATTCAATGTTTGTCTTTGTTTCGTGTTTGCCTTTGTTTGACTAATGGGGAATGCTCAACATTAACAAAAGGTGGTAGTGTTGAACAGAATTTTTGTTATTACTGTAATTATAATTTCTTAGTATGTTCATTGTTCCTTATTCTAATATCTAGTTTCTCCAGATATCCAGTTTCTCTAGCTTCTCGGTGCCTTGGCACACCCCCTAATGTGAAAGCTATTTACGTGTTATATTGTTTAATCTTGAGCCATCTAGCAGAATTTTCATTGTTCCACCCATACTTTTTCAGTTTCTCCTATTATTGTTGCTGGCTATTTCATTATTGTTGGATTATTTTAGTTGGTATATTCTATTGATAATTTCATTTGCTGGCATTCAAGTCTTCATAATGCTTTGCTATTATGTAGTTCTGCTTGAATCTCCCAGGGTTCAGCACTTTGTAACTCATCAATTTGGGTTAAATTCCAGTCAGGGCGAAACCTTGGGCAAGTTTCCTTAATCCACATGCCGAATAATAATCCCTAAAAAATATTGGTAGTTTTCAATCCACGACTGTTTGTGGGTCACTGCTGTGCGCAATTGGCTGTCGTGTTTTGCTCACATGCATACACTTAATCCACTTTACAGTATTTTCGTAAAGCGCTTTTTGATGTCTAGAAGACATGAAAAGCTCTATTTCAAATGCAAGGATTATGATTATTATTATTATCGAATTTACTTAAGGGTCAAACAGTCCAGATGAATCATGGCAGAAGAAATTACAGCCCAGAAAAATCATTTGGAGTGTTACCACCAGCAAAGACTAGATAATACTACTACTAATAATAATCCTTACATTTGATATAGCGCTTTTCAAGTCTTCTAGATGTCTCAAAATGCTTCACAGAATATAGGGTGAAATGAATTGACTGTATATTTTGTGGACAAAACGCGGCAGCCGATTGTTACCAGCAGTGCCCCATAAACAGTCGTGGATTTAAATGACCAATTTATTATTGGTTTATTTCTTCGGGGATTATTATGAGGCATGTGGAGTAGGGAAACTTGCCCAAGGTTTCACATGGCCTGGAATTGAACCCAGGTCTCTCGCTTGCAAGGTGAGTGCTCTAATCACTGAGCTACAGGACTCCAAATGACTCCAGTTGGACCAAATGGCCTGTTTCCTTGCCTTTTCATTGCATCATTCCATGGATTGCCATTCAATCTATTAAATCAAAGCTAGTTCTACAGTACTGTAGAACCGTAAATTCACTAGAAAAAGCAACATCTCACAACAGCTAATTATTCAATCAAACCTCTTATCAACATTTAATTTTAAATAATATTTAAATCTTTTGTTATAAATTTTCCAAAGTAATAATGAGCCTTGCATATGATATTACTTTTTTCACATCAGGATGACATCTCAAGGTGTTTCACAGGATTTACTGCAAAATGTGGTGACTGTATATTTTACAGTCCGTTTGCCCCTGCTGGTGTGGAACAAGTAGAATGTGGAATCAGTCAGAAGTGGCAGAGCAGGGCAAACTATGAGATTACAGCAGATCACAGAAACTGGAATGGCACAAGGAGTTATAACGGATATGACAGTTTCAAAGAGAACAAATATGGGTAAGGACAACTTTTCAAGATTGCAGAATGCTGTCCTCTTGACGTGAAAAGTGCTATACAAGTGTAATTTTGTTGTTGTTGCTGCTTAAGTCAGGCTTAAGTAACAGCAGGAGTGCAGGTTTGGAGCAAAACAAGAGCTGGCCCTTTTTCCCAGTTTGATTTTGGCTTCGCAACAGCTTTGCAATATAATATGCATCATCGACAAAAAGCTTCTACTTGGAATGTGGCCAAACAAAGGGCCAAATCAGGCTCCATTTGTCAGGTTTCAATTTAATGAGTGTAACAAATGCATTTTTGAAACACTGACAAATGTTCAATTTTCTGGATAAAGACACAAATTAATAGACTATAATGTCACAAGGTTTTACCAAAGAAAACCTGGTATACCTAATAAACCCGCATATCCATGCTGCACAGGCAGAAGGAGACATTTGCATAAAATTGAATATATCTTCTGAAATGACAGCTGAAAATTATTGAAAATACAAACTAAAGACACATCAGAAAACAGTGAGAACTGTTTCAGTCAGAACTGTACTGTATGTTTTGTATTCATTCAGCATTGTTTTGAAAGCCACCCCACTTGGAGGGCAGTATTTCAGCCAAGTAAAATACTAATGGAAGGGAAAAGCATTAATAATTTTAATCGAAGAGCCTGTGTATCATATTGAAAAACACAAAACTGTATTAAAGTGTAACATTTTGAATAAAGGGAACAATGCACAGATTAAAACTGTGTTCAACAAAGGTTTTCTATATATATATATAATAGATATTATATGTATGTATATGTTATATATAAATGTAAGATGGCTGGAATGTGGAATTCCTTTGCACATAGCATTGGTGAGGCAGTGACCATAAATTCTTTTGAAAGGGAATTCTCCTAAAAAGAGGAATATTAGAGTGTGGCATGCAAACAGGAGATTGGGGCTAGAATAACATCCCCCATGTAAAGAAAAATATCAGGGTTGACCTGATGGGAGGCAATTGTTGAAATGCTGTATAACAAAATCTTTACAGACAACGATTAGGCCCTGACATCTTGCAATGGAGAGACACTGCTACCACCAAGAAAACCCAAACTATTGGCAAAATCATATTTGGCATTCCAGCACCACCACAGCGGTTGCCGGTTCCATAAAATCTCATGAAATCAAAAGAATGCAGGCATGAAATTGGCCCAATAAAAGTCAATTTTTGAACATGTGATCATGTAAAGTCAATTCAGACTGAGCTAAGAAAAGCTTTCCAACAATCATAAAAATATGTTATAGCAAACCAGTACGCCGTTCGGAGGACACAGGTTTAGAGTTCAAACTTCAATATCAGGACAAACACCAGTAAGCTTTCATAGTTTAGTAGTTTATCAGGACAGATACCATAAAGTTTTTCTTTACCAGAAAAGTGGTATGCCCTCTAGTAACCAGTCGACAGTGGAAGTAATTGAAAATTGCATATCTTACAGTAACCCTTTTTGAAGGTCTCTGTCGAACCACCCACTGATTTGATAGAATTATGGAGGTACCACATTGCATGTGCATATACAATGCATGATAGTATATTCAAAATATGTAACACATCAGGGCTTTGAACTCGCAACAACAAAATTATATTTATAGAGCACCTTTCACATCGGGAGGACATCCCAGACACTGAACAGTCATGTCAGGACCCAAGCAAGGGAGAGGGGTAGCGTCGGGGGGAGAGGCGGGAGAGAATTAGGATGGGAGGGAGAGTTGGGAGGGCAGCAGAAGGCACGATCGAAGAGGAGGGTCTTGAGACAGCCTTGAAAGAGGCAAGGGAGGAAGCGAGGAGAAGGGACTGTGGGATGGAGTTCCAGAGTGTGGACTTTATGATCCATGGGTCTGAGCTTCTTCTATCTGTGTATACTTGTTCCCAATTGCTCTCAAAGGCCTGAATCTGTTTTCCAACTGATTCTATTGGTGGAATCCAATTGCTTTCTGGAGCAAGTATGTGCCTCTACAATATTGACACAAACTGCCTGTGGACAACTCTACATCCTCAAATGCCTCTGTCAAAGCAGCATTACTCACTTATTGCTGTAATACAAAGGTATTAAGATTGATTTTAAACATTTACCCAGTTTTCCTTCATACCCACAATGTTCCAAAGTTTAATGCAATAAAGCAAAGTATTTCCTGTTGCTAATATTTCACACTCTCTGTCACATAAAATTGTATTTCTGAGAAAAAAAAGTCCCCTTTGTCGCCGTATATGGTAATCTTCTGCAACAGAAATGTATTTTTTCCAAGTGGATGGTGATGATGCAAAAAAAATTGTCATCTGAAAGTATTTCATTTAAGTGACTGCTGACTAATGCTTGATTCATTTTACACAAAGTAGCCAAATCCCAATTCAAACTGCCAAGTTTGCACCAGAACTAATCCAAGTATGGACTCCATTCAGGAGCTAATTTGGTGATGTGAATCACATTAGTCATACCAAAATAAATGTTCATCTGTAGCTTTGGCTTTCATACCAGCCTGACATTGTATGGTAAGGACATACAAAGGTAGTGATTGAAAGAAGGTCATTCATTTAGGACTGATTTTTCCACAGGCTGTACACATTCTATTCTATCACAACTGTACCCAGCTGTTTAATCCTTCCTTAATTTCTTCATTATCCTGCAGAGATAGATCAGGAAATATTCAAGAATCACTATCTACCCTTGTGTCCTGCCCTATTTGCCCTCTGCTCTTTTCATTTGTTAACTTTGTTTGAAAAAAATGCCCATGTATGTATGTTCCCACAAGTTGCAATGAGGGCAGTTTTATTGGAGGAAAGAGGGGATCTGATAGAGATGTACAAAATTATTATGAATTTTGACAGGGCAAATAGAAACAAAATTTGCTGCTGGTAAGGTAGTTACCTTCATTCTTAGTTTATCAAAGAGGTTGATTTGAGGAATTTGATTTATCAGATGTCAAAGTGCATCCATAGGTGACACGTTTACCTTAATTAGAAGAACATTCACCTCTGATTAGAACATTGTGGGTTTGAGCCTACAACAGGATTTTGAGCTCCAAATCTAGGCTGATAGTCCAGTGTTGTGTATCCAGAGCACTGTGTAGTTACAAGTAATGCACTATCCTTTGGATGAGACATTAAACTGGGATAACATTTGTCAAATCAGATGGATGCTAAAGATCCTACTCTTTGGAAAGAGAAAGGAGTTTCTCCTGCTGTTCCGATCAACAGTTCTCTAAATCAATTAGTCACTTTATGGCTGTTTGACTGAAATTGGCTGCCTTGTTTCTATACAAATACACAGTCTTAACAATTACACGTGATGTTCTCTGAAAGGTTTTGCTGTTATAGGTGCTACACTGCTACAGTATATAAAATGCAAGCATTTTTGCTATTATTCATTTAAGTTTTACTTGGCAGAGACAGCAAGTTTGGAAACTGATCATCAGTAATTTCAGCATTCCAGTGAACTGCCCAAAATGCTTTCAAGCCTGAAGTCAGAAAACCATCCCTGGGACTTTTCAATCCTACTGAGAACAGTGGTTTTACCATTTAATTGCAATGTTACTGGTTGTAATGCGAGCTGTAGGCATATCGACAATCTTACACAGGCAGTATATATATGTAAGTGCAATGTTATTGGATTATAATGCAAGCTGTAGGCATGTTGGCAATGTTACATTAAAGTGCCATGTTACTGTATCTGAATGTGAGCTGTAAGTTGGCAATCTTACAGATATACTCAAATTGCACTATTTTCTAACTTGTCGTTGGTGAATTTTTGCTCATTAAGGTTAACAATATTACTGTTGGGAAATGGGACACTTTCTCATTTTGGGCACTCATTGTCATCATCAATTTTCGGATATAGCGCTAGGCGTAGATTATTGGGGAGGGTGGACATGAGGTGAGGATGACAAGTTGGCAGAGCTATAGGGAAGTGGGATTGATTTGAATAGGTATTTTCAAAGAACTGACACAGACGTGATTGAATGAATGGCCTCCTTCTGTGCTATATAATTTTATGATTCTATGATTGAAGCCTCCACTCTGCTGGAGAAACATATCACACCTGTAATGTCAAAAGACGGACAATAGAAACTGGGAATGTAACTCAAAGAAGGTTGAAACTAAACACTATTGTTTAATATGGTGGTCAAAACATCTAGGAAAAAAAGGAACATGGAGTCTAGCTCAGAAGAGGGAAGATGAAAAGAATTTCAGATTGAATTATATTATTGGTGGTGAATATATAAATGCTTGACCCAAGGAAGAGGTGGAAACATATTTTTCAACAACAACAGCAAAATTACATTTGTATCAGTAAAATAAAGGTAGCTATTTGGCAAATAGTACATTTCACAAGCAATGTAGTATTATTTTATTGTTCCTAACTCTTATTTTTCCATCTCGGATAACTGCAATATTCCCTCCTAGTTACATACATTCTTCAGTCATATGCTACTGATGTATTGCACTTCCTAAATCATTCAATCTGTGGCCTCTCTCACTGAAACAAAAACAAAAGTTGCTGAGGAAACTCAGCAGGTCAGGCAGCATCCATGGAGAAACGAAAAAGAATCAACATTTCGGATCTACAACCCTTCGTCAGAAACGTTGACTCTTTTTCCTTTCTCCATGGATGCTGCCTGACCTGCTGGGTTTCCCCAGCAACTTTTATTTTTGTTTCAGATTCCCAGCATCTGTAGTATTTTGTGTTTTGCCTCTGTCACTGAGTTTGCCAGTTTAGTGCCAAATTGTACAGAATAAAGGTCAGCTTTGTGTTGCCTGTTCATTCTCCCAAAGATCTGGATTGAGGCTGCCCAAACTGGTTCCACTTTGGACCGTTACAACAACAACAACAACAACAACAACAACAACAAATTACATTTGTAGAGTGCCTTTCACATCAGGAGGGCATCTCAAGGACGTACAAGGAATAAACAGAGAAGAAAGACTTTTATCCCAACAGTATGGTCTGCATTCAAAGCTAAAAGTGAAATGCCAGAATGTTATCTAACTCATTACTGTATTAAAAAAATGAAATGAGCAGTAGCCACAATGACATTGTTATCATGCAACCAAACTCATTTTCCCACAAAACACAAAATCATCGCACTTTACAGTATATCCTGTGAAGAGCTTTGCATGTGACTTTATTACCACCGATAATATTTTATGCTACATATTTCCTCCTGTTAATTGTAACATTACCATTTTGAAGGCTTGTGAGCCATGACCACACTAAGAATATACAATGTGCTTATTACATAGTACTGTACTGTACTTTTTTTTGTATTTTGTTCCAATTGACATTTTTAATTTTTTTAATGTTATACAGAATATTATTTTAGGAAGTAACAGTACAGCAGAGATCCTGTTTATATCTTAGTCACTAAATCCATTTCTTGAACAAATTACATTGGTTAGAGAAGAATAAATCGCTCAGTCTGTGGGCAGGGTGGGGGAGGGGAAAAGTTTGACTTATAGAATTTTTTATGAGTTATTGGTCTTGCTTGATAGAGTTTCAGTTTACCACGTTAATGAATCTTGTATTGATGATGTGGTGTGGTAATTGGGTTATTTGTTGAATATATGTAGAAATGGAATATGTTTCCAACAACAACAACTTGCATTTGGATAGCACCCTTCCCACAGAGGAGTATCTCGTAATGCTTAAAGTGGCTTAGTTTGAAGCTGAGCTGTGGAGAATAGGGGAGGTGATCTTAGGTATGGTTGAAGAAGAAAACCTTCAGATGTGATCTGAAGAGGGGCCAAGGCACGGGGATTGAAGCAAGGAATTCCAGAGGGACAAATTGCAAAACAAAACAAAATGATGGACAAAAAAGCCTGATGCCATATTCTTTCTGTTTTTACCTCGAAAACACATTTAAAACAGAGAAAATATTCCAGGATTGTGGTTGAAAAAGACAGTGTTAAAGGGTGGCATCATGTTTCCAACAGAGGCAGAGACAGCAATTAAGGTCTTAGCCTTGTCTGATTTGTATCTGTTCTTAGCTGGTGACCATTTGGCATTTTGCATGCTGTGTTACTTCATTGTATCAAGTCGCAAAGAATCCCCTTTAATAATGGGTCAAGCCCCAGACAAATGCATTTAATAGTAGGCCACCATGGGAGAATGAGAGGATATGCACTTTCAAACTTAACATAATGTTAAGTGAATCCTTAGCTGCTCTTGATGGTATCCATTTCACTGCAATGATGGTTTATGTTACAACCCTTTTTAAACATCTAATTGCCCTGTTTTGCTGACATTTATAGACATACCACATTTGAAATGAAAACACAACAGTAGGGTCAAGAGGAGGTTCTAAGTTAACAGAGTTCCTCAGGTGAGATGCTATATTGTGCACATTAACCCTATATATGAGAACCTTTTAAACAAGATTAACAGAAAGACAGGATTAAAGAGTCGATGCCTTTGTGGGGAAAATGTGTGGCAAATATTATGGAACGAAAGAATAGGCAATAGAGTTGTGGGTTAATTTTATGAGGTTGACATGACTCACAAGTGATAGATTGATGCACTTCAACATTGTTTACAACACAATGCTGTTTGTCATAAACACGTGAAAGACAGTACATTGCTTGATGAAAGCCTTTTCTTTAAGTAAAAAGAAAATCAAGTTTGAAAAAAACACATAAAAACATCTTTTCCATGGAGTGTTAAAAATGTAGAGCATCAAACTGTTTCATAACCAGAGACTATAATTAGACATAGGATAATAAATTGCTGCAGCTAATTACAAGGCTGTAATTCAATCAATGGTTCTGATGATATAAACAGCAAGAGTGAAACTCAAGTGGTTCATGAACATCAGAGAAAGCCCTGAGGCTAAAATGGACCTTAAATTTACTGAGAATTCCTACTTGGAACATAGGTTGAATGGTTTTCTTTTGAATAACATAGTTTTTGACTTTACTTACCACACACAGGAGATGCAATGAATATTTTTTGTTATGAAGTAGCTTGATGCTGGATAATCAAGCTATGGTTGAGATATCTGACCCAAAGGCATATGGCATCATGTGACAGATACTATTTATTTTTTGGCAGAGGATCTTCTGTGAAATTAACTATTCCAGTTATAAAGCAAACTATTGAAAATCATATCCACACAGCAAATCTTTTTGAAACAACAATGCCGTGAAAGCTTTCTCTTTTCCAAAGTTAATTGAGTGGTCCAAAGTATGTTTTATGAGGAGTCCTGTAGTTTAGTGGTTAGAGGACTTGCAAGCGAGTGATCTGGGTTCGATTCCCAGCAAGGCAAAACCTTGGGCAACTTTCCTTATTCCACACGCCTGATAATAATCCCTCAAGAGAGAGAAAAAAATAAATTGCTCATTTCAATCCACAACTGTTTGTGGGACATTGCTGTGTTCAATTGGCTGCTACGTTTCCCCCACAAATATAGTCAATTCACTTTGCAGTACATTCTGTCAAGCGCTTTGAGATGTCTAGAAGACATGAAAAGCGCTATATCAAATCCAAGGATTATTATATATTATTATTAAGACCTTCATACTTTGTACCTTGTATCAACTTACTTACAGTGACATGTAGCTGGTGATTTTAATTTTATTTGGCATTTTTGCCAGCTTTGCTGAAAGCAGCACAAAAATTCCCAGTCATTTATATCATAACTAACTGAAACCAATTGCAATCTTTCTTAAAAATCATGATATTCTTTCACAAACCTTAGCAATGATTGACCAAAGGCCAACATTTTTGCCTGCCAAATTCCTTCAATATATAATGTGTCAGATTAGGTCCAGACCAACGCCACGCATTGCAGTGAGCACTGATGTCTATGTTTTAGTGAGCCCTGTACACCCACTTTAGAACATACATGCACATTTATAATATATAAAGTAAAATCCATCAAGAACCCACACAATATACAGTCAATTCACTTCACAGAATATTCTGTGATATGCTTTGAGACTTCACCACAATGTGATGAGGCACTATATCAAGTGCATGTATTATTATTAAGATACTTTAATGAACATTGCTTACATACACACCTAAGGATTTTGAGTAGAGTTGTTGTCTGTTGGTTAGACAATGGGATACATTATATACCAATGAACAAAGGTAGAGATCTTTTCATTATCTTCTTGCTGTGAAGGGCAATCTCATTTTGAAGATATCATAGGAAACCTTGCTATTTTAGGGAGACCCCACTGTTTAGTCTCTTTCCTCCAGTGGTTTAATACTTAAGGCATAAATCATTAACTGATCTTCCGCAGATGGCTATGCACCACACAATAGTACATACAAAGTTATCCTTTAATTGTAATTACATACTTTATGATGGCAGAACTAGTTTAGGTTGAGGATGTTTCACATTAAACTACAGAGAGAAATAAACAAGGGGACTCAATGAGCTAGTGGCGGACATTGTGCAAGACATCAATCAACAATAATAATAAATATGAATCCTTGCATTTGATATAGAACCTTATAATGTCATTGAAATGGTTTACAGTGCTTCACAGTATTTACAGTGCAATAGTAACAGCAGTTACTATGTATTTTATAAGTGAATGTTCTAGCCAAAGTTCAACAAACAGCCATGAAGTGAATGGCCAATTTTATCTGGAGGCCAGTATAATGATTGAAACACAAATTTGTTTTAGAATAGATTATGGGATATTTTATAGAACGTTCTGATGAAGGGTCGTGGACCCGAAATGTTGACTCACTTTTCCTGTCTCCATAGATGCTGCCTGACCTGCTGAGTGTTCCCAACAACTTTTGTTTTTGTTTCAGATTTCCACCATCTGCAGTTTTTTGCGTTTTTATTAAAATTAATATACTTGTTTTATCGGTTGCGAGATATAATGTACGGCCTTCAGTCATCTTGGTGAGAATCAGTTTAGAATGGGTTTGATACAAAATGTCTGCCTTGTGCCTACCTTCACCCCCAAACTCAGCAGAATAATACTAAAATAGGCCATAAAATCAGAACCAAGATAATTCACAATATCAAGAAGATTGATTCGGATGTAGAAGGCTCTTCGCCCCATCTGCTCATGTCCATTCAGAATACAACCTTATTATCATCCCATCACAGCATCAAGCTGCGAGTTCAACAAGTTCATTGTCCTGGCATGAACCACTCTCCTGGCAACTTGTTGCAGTCATTAATTATGCTTTGAGTATTATGCTTTGAATAGAACTGAGGTCCTGAAGCATTTCTTCAACAGAGGGTTGCGAAGACTGAAGTGCTCTTCCACAGAAAGCTGTAGAGACAGAAACAATAGGGATTTTACAAGAGAGACACATACCTTGATAGTACAGTTGTCCCTCGCCAAACACGGAGGTTACGTTCCTGAAAAACAACACACTTGGTAAAATCGCGTTTGGTACACTTAATAAGTAATGGGAAAAAAGGGTTACAGGAATCCATCCACAGGCTATCCAACCTCAAGCCTCCAGGCACATCTACACCTGACCAACACAAGATGCATACTGAGGCGGGCTACAGCCGGCTGGCCTGCTCTCCCCGCTCGTCGCTCCCCCCGCTCTCACTGACTCACTGGAGACAATAAAACAGCATTTTACATTACCACAGCTTGGCTAACTTATTTTACCTTTGGTCCTGGAAGCATTAGGCTGTATGAATCACTGGACTTAGGCGGGAGCTGGCGGTGTCCTCCGAAATGCGCATGCACGCGGTGCTGGCCTCTTCCCAAATGCGCATGTGCGTGGGGCCAGCCAGTGCGTATACTAAAATTTTACTCACGCTCCACAAAAAAGTGCCGCATTTATTTCTTCGCGATAGTCGAATTTGCAGAAAGTTGCGTTTGGCGAGGGTTGACTGTAGTTGTATTAAGGAGTGGAAAAAAGTGGAGCAGTGGAATTAAAAGATCTGTCAAGATATAATAAATTGGTGTAACTGGCTGATGGGCTTAATGACAATTACCATTTCTCATTTTTCTCTGTTTCCATGTACCGCTTTAGTTGACATTTTTCATATTCCAAAGAAGCCAATGTGATCTGTGTATATTTACTAATTTAGTGCCACAGTAGGGACAGTTTTTTGCTCTGGGCTTTTGGCCACTGGAGATTAAGTTGAGACTGCCCAGACTCATTTTATGTGGGACCTTTATATCCAACATACAAAGAAAACCTTTATCCCATTGGTCTGGACTAGATTCAAACCCAAAAAGGGAAAGGGGCAGATTGTTAACCTACTGATTCACCATTCACTTAGAAAAAAAACTTGTTTTTTGTGTTGCTTCTGATTTATGGCCACTGCATTTCACTCACTGAACACACAGACAATCCACTTTACAATATATTCCGTGGAAACACTGTGAAACCATAATTTTTTTTTGTCAGGCGGGTGTCTGACATATGCAGAAAACTATCACCATGTTTAAGAGTATCCAAACCAAACTGAGATTTCCATTCATCCCACCTACACGTGGAAATCTCTGAAATAGATTGTTGGAATGGAATGCGCACTCTCTCCCTGGAAGGATGCGTCCTGCTTCTCCAATTCCGGAAAGTATTCTGCACAGATTGGCAAGAGCCAAGGATGGCGACTCCAGAGTGTGCATTGGGGTACTATGCAGGTAAAACCACATAGCTTGCCATTGACATTGCTTTCCCGCTGCTTGTCCAGCTCGGACTCCCATTAGGGCTTTGTCTTGTAGAGGTTAACAGGAGCTGAGTGGATGACTCATTGCCCCAATGACAAGTCTGTCTTTCCAGATGCAGTCAATGAGCCAAGCTGGCTGTGCTGTCATCAGCAGTGCCCTGGAATACTGCGACCCACCTGCCTCAGGCACAGGACTAGAGACCACCACAGAGGACTGGCTCGATTACCAACATTCCATTGTTGGGCATGTCACCTTGGAGCCAGTTCAGCTCCACCAAGACCCCCGCTTAGAAAGACACTGTACAAGTGTGATTTTGTTGTTGTTGTTAGAGACATCTCAATGATGTGAGACGCTATATCAAATGCAAGGATTATTATTACAGTAGTATTATATATTTGTTTGTGTTTATTTTTAGGAGTTAAAAATGTTCAAATTAAAAAATTAGAAGAAAAAATATTGAATGGTAATATTCATTTCCGTAATTTTTTTTTAAAGTCTGAGGCATTTTATGCCTATTTGCCTCCAACATGGTCAACTATATGTTTTAATGCTGGAAAAGTTCACATCATGAAAGCATTGATGTGTCAATTCAAGGAGTTCTTTGAAAGAGTGGAAAATGTGTGAAAAGTTCATGAGCGTACATTAATAACTGAAAGCTTGCACATAGAACTTCTGATACTGTGGCTGATGAAGAGCAGCCTTTAGGTAAACCAGGAATGATTGGTATAATATAAAAGCAGATAATACGCAGGATTCAAAAATGCCAGGTAAAGTAGGAAAGCTCTGGTTCAGACAAAATTGTGCAAGAGGCGTTTGTATAAAGGTTACTCATGTTGTGCTTCTACCAGGGAAACAAAGGCAAGGCAGGCA
Source organism: Hydrolagus affinis (assembly GCA_012026655.1). NCBI lineage: Eukaryota > Metazoa > Chordata > Chondrichthyes > Chimaeriformes > Chimaeridae > Hydrolagus > Hydrolagus affinis. The sequence continues at coordinate 8,242 of JAAILG010001422.1, read as the reverse complement.
TTCCAATGCTTAGTCTGACTCTTAAAGCACTCTCTGGCTACTGGAGTATGACCAACTTTAAATTGTAACTTCTTACTTTACATCAGAGCATCCAGAAAAATAATTAAAGGATCACCTTTGCCTTCTGATTGAAAACCGGAACAGACTCAACAAGGAATTTGATATCACCAGTATACGGGTAGACAGGAATTTCTAAGAAACACCATCCCATCATAAAAGTTTTTCCAGAAGCAATAGCAGTCGAGTTTCTAAGACCCATTCACATGTCTCACTTCCCACTTGCCAATGCTTTTATATCTTTTTTTCCTCTCCACCCACCCCCCCCACCCCCACCCCATCAAAAAAGGTCTCAGCAAATTTCTAAGTTTAATTAGTGCCTCTGGTAATGTTTTTTGGGGAAACTGGAGCTAGTGCAATAGTAAAGTAAACACATGGAGGAAATGCACGCCAGCATATTATACTATGCTTACTCCAGTGATGAATATTTCACAGAGTAATTGAATAGCAGCAACTCTTAAGTACAAAGACAATACCTTGGTCTGTGTACACTGCATGAACTCACCCAACAGCAATTAAACTAAAAAAATCTAAAATGAATTCTGTTGAAATTTAGCACAAATTTAGCACTCGGTTTAAAGTAAAATAATAACTTAATTTTCTGTTTAAAAGTAACACCAATCTCTTCCTATACTAATTTAAAAATGTTAAATTAAGCGTTAACTTTTATTTATAACCTAGAATGTTTTTGTTCAAATAATTCAGAGCTCTAATAAGTTCCCAACTCTTAACACCCTAAAAACATGACGAGTCCTTCTTTAAATTTCTATAGCATTTTACTTTTTAAGTTATTCCATGTAAAAGCCACGGTTTTATAATAATAACAATTCTTGCATGTTGGGAGAACATCTCAAAGTGCTCCACAGGATATTACTGTAAAGTGGAGTAAATGTCTACAATTTCTCCTTAAAGCCAAAGAAATGAAATAAAAGAGATAAATAATAGGATTGGCAGGAAAGGGTGTTGAGAGGACGAAAGGAAAATATGACAAAGAAATATAAAATCAGAATGCAAATATAGGTATTAAGAAAAATAATCAGATAAATAGGAATAGAGATATTATGATTATTTATAATTAATGTAGGTCATCTTTGTAAAAAAGAAATATGCAATCAAATGGGAAAAAAAAACATGTACATTACTGTATATGGAAAAAGGGTTGACAGAAAATGATCTAAAGAGACAGAAACAAAAGTGCAAAAAAATTATAGAAAACAAAACAGATAAATGAATGCCATATACTGTATATTCAGAAAAGGAAAAATGACTGAAATATTAAGAAGACACGAAGACAACATACATGGAGTTTCCAACCTGAAGTTGAAGTACAAATCATGTTTATTCTATACCTTTTATATCAGTGAAAGTTTAAGACAATTCTGAAGTTGGAGCAATTTTGTTCCTGCTTTAGACGTTTGAATCTTGGCACCATTTCACCTAATTAATAACATCCTTTCTCTCAGTCTCTTTTGTTTGCTGCTAATGTTTATCTGAAAACTGAACTCCATAAACTGAAACACTCTAAAACCGCTCGGATGTTTAACCTCTAACCTTGTTAACAGCTCTGCACCATGTCAGAGAAAAGTTCAACACTTCGCAAATCGAGTGAAAATGTAGAACCCGTTCTCGCATTTAGTCTGTAACACATGTCTCATATGTCATGGAAACAGCTTTGGTAAGAAGCAAATCAAGTTACATTACACGCATCTTTGATAGCCAAATATTTCAAAATGATTAAAGAGGAATTATTGCCTCAATAGGGACATTTTTTGGTGCGGTCAGTGGACTGCTGCCAAACCTCAGCTGCTGTGTTGTCATGTTGGCACTTCATTAGTTTTGTGGTACAATTGCTAGCAAATACAGGGGAAAGAAATCTGAGCATGGGAACAAGGATAGCCTATTCAGCCCCTCAAGCCTATTCCATTGTTCTATTAGATCATGGTGGATCTGTATCTCAACTCCATTTATCTGCTGTTTAATTACTCATGCACCTTGCTTACCCAAGTCCCCAGCCCTTCCCTACACAAGCTGCAGACTATCAGGAACTCTGCAGCATTTCCCCTCTCCCACACAAGGCTCCATATTCCTTGATACCCTTATCTGACAAATATCTATTGACCTCAGACTTGGTAAATTTCAGTTGACTCAGCATCCTCAAACTTTTGATGGAGAGATTTCCACATTCATTTGTGTGAAAAATCCGTACCATATATAGGTGTTTTCTACTTCTAATCATGCATTGGCAAAGGTACTACACTTAGCATGAAAAATTATTTCTCAACTCATCAACAACAAAAACAATAACAATTTACATCTATGTGGACTTACACATTGGCAAACATCTTGAAGGATCAAAACACTGAATTCATTCTGGGAGTAAAAGTGGTGGTGGTGGATGGGTAAGCTGAGAGAGAAAGGGAAATGTGATTGAGTTCCCAGTTGAAGAGATAGGTTTTAAGGCAGATTTTGCAAAGTGGGAAGGATAGAAATACTCCTTGATGGAGTCCCAGAAAGCATAGTTAGAGTGGCTGAAAACTCTCCCAAAGATGGTGGGCTGGTTGGGTGGAGGGCACAGTGCAGGCCAGTGGTTGCTGAGTCAGAGAGCAGTCTGGAGTGTAGGGTTATTATAGGAGGTCACATAGGTACAGTGGATCAAGGTCCACTGTAGCCGGATGAGGGAAGAGGTGATGCGGCTCGTGTAACCTGGTGCCAGAGAGGACTAAGGCTGCAGAATTCTGGATGGTCCACAGCTTGTGTAGGAAGGAGCAGAGGAGTTGGCGAAGCAGGGTATACGAACAATCAAGCCTGATGAAGGCATGGATGAGGGTCTTAGAAGCTTGTGGGGAAAGGCAATGGCAGAGGTGAGCAAGATAGAAGAAGTGAGAGACAAGACATAAGGTTTGAAGAAATGTCAATGTACCTTAGTAGATCAGTCGGGTTTTTACTAAAGATAAAATAATAGGTACAGACACAATCAGCAACATCATACTGGCCCCTGCTGATTGTGAAAAAAAACATACATTAAAGTATTAAAGCAACATTTACCTTTAAAAATCCTCACTGGGGTCATCAATGATGGGAGAAGGACAGCTCTATGATGGCTGACAAGCTATTTCTATGTCTTCTTCTCTAAGCCAATTTGCCCAGGTGTTTCTGAAATTTGCCTGAGGGACAGACTTGTACACAGGTCCAGACCAGAAAGATATCCTGTTTTTTAGCCGTTGTAAAACTGTGTATGCTAAGTGAATGATATGATAGAAATGTTTCTGAATGTTTCTACTCGCACTATTAACATAACATTTATCACCGTGCTTTTTTTCCACAGTGACATACTCAGAGCAAACCTTCATATTTCAATTCTATTTTGGAAAATGTTTTAAGAGAAACATTTTCCAGGTCTGTAATGCATCATTTTTGTTTTACTTTCCTTTTAGTGTCAATTATCTCGCTACAGTCAGGAAACCACTGACTTTGGCTAGAGTATGATTCCTTGAGCAACTTACTGCACATTTCTCTGGTACCAAATTGAAGTTGCTATTCTTCATTAGACAGTGAATGATGCTAATGAAGGAATTTCAACATGGAGAGCATTGCAGCTATGCCTAAGTTATGCCTAAGCCTGTTATCATGAATGTCTACATATCTACAAATGCAAAGATCACAGTTTGGGGATGGAGGGTGGTTGAGGGAGGGGGTGGCTCGTGACCATATAGTGATCATCAGCCTAAAAGTCGGCTTAGTCCGAGGCTGAAAAGCTATTTTATCCTAAAATTCAATATTCACAACTTAGAAATTTCTTAAATTCAGAGCTAATTTGGAATCGAGTTCTTAAAAGTAGTGTCCTACAATGTAGTGGTTAGCGCACTCGCCTCGCAAACAAGAGGACCTGGGTTCAATTTCAGGGCATGGCAAAACCTTAGTCATGTTTACCTAGCAGTAAGTAGGAACCTGGTTCTTAATCAATAGCTGGATCGCTTTCCATGGGTAATAATCGCACCCCCCCCAAAAATGGTCATTCAATCCACAACTCTTTGTGGGACATTGCTGCGCACAATTGGCCATTTTATCCACAAATATACTGTCAATCCACTTTACAGTATATTCTGTGAAGAGCTTTGAGATGTTTCAATGACGAAATAAGGTTACATCAAATGCAAGGATTATTATGATAAAAGTGGTAGACTGGCTTCCAAATTCATACTAAAATAAAACAATGTTAAACTTTAGGGCAGGGGTCTTAACGCTAAGATCATGTGATATTACAATCCTCGGGTAGGAGCTCTGGCTGATTTTGTCATTCCCAGCTCAGAGGTGATAAGAGAATGGTGGTGCTGTAGATAAATCAAGTGCTTGCCCATCGAAAACCAACCGTGAGATAATCTGAGGAAGCTCAAAGCTATTTTATCACTTTATAATCCAAGTGGGTATGCTTCAAAGTGATTTATCAACTATCAATAAACATAGGGGTTTAAGTGGTTAGCATGTACTAACAGCTTCCTTCTATGTACTTTTCATTACACATTGAAAAAATTATCGTTATTGTTTTCAGACCAATTCAGACATTTACACTGAAATCTGAAATTCAACCTAAGGTGATGAAGCATAGTGACATTTGCATCTGATACTGCAATGAAAAGGATGAACCAAGTGTGTGGTTCACTGGTTTTTATTTGTAAAATAAAATGAGTTTCCATGGATACGTAACCATAAATTTAGGATTCAGAAGTTGCTTCGGGCTTCCAGAACAAACATGTTTCTTGCAATAATAATGATGTTTGACTCAGGATTATCTGAATTCAGAATCTACTTTAAGCCATTCCAGGTTCAACCTGCGCAAATGAAATGTGACCCTTTTCAGGCCACTTCACTTCTGAATGCACCTGTGCTGTATTCTGAAGGCCCAGAGGCATGGCTAAGGGAACAAATTGCTACTCTGTCCATGCTGCGTGTAGCATGTCAGCAGTTTCACTATGCTAAATACACTGCAACAACAACAACTTGTATCTAAATAGCACCTTTCATGGAAATAATGTCTCGGAGCATTTCACGACAGCAAGATCGGACAAGTGAGGGTTGGGGGGGTGGCATGACAACCATAGGTGGAAGAGGTAGGTTGTAAGATGGGACTGGAGGTCTGTGAAGGAGCAAGGTGGAAGGGTAGAGGTGAGGAATTCCAGAGTTGAAGGGTTAAGGGCATAGTAAATGAAGGTTCGATCACAGATGCAGAGAGGGTGGGGGATGCAGTGCAGGCCAGGTTTTTTTTAAATAGTGATCAAGATTTTCCACCCTTGTCCCCTAATTGAATTGAATTTCTATCATCAAAAAGTGCAAGTACCTTAACCTAGCGTCAAAGACACCCCCATTCTAATTCCAGCCTTAACATTGAAGGCTTCAGGCAGCAGCCCACACATCACTATTAGCAAGCAGAAGGGAGGGAATAGAGGAGGGTGGCAAGAGAAGATTGGAAAGATTGGGAAATTCTAGAGAGTGAATGGATTTATAGCTGAATGTGCGTACTTTGACGTAAATCCATTGGGAGACAATATTTGTGACCAGCATCCTGCAAACTGTTTTGTCATCCTTCACCTGCTGCAATATCAGCTTCCTATTATCATGGGGGTTGTTTCTGCTGCCAGAGATACGGCTCAAGAGATGGAGTTTTGTAAACTTAACTTATTTTCTGGCTGTATAAGAGAAGGGTGATCCTCCTCTCTGGTCTTGCAGTAGTGGGATACTCTTTCAGTCTAGCATTTCCTTTCCCACCTCAATTCATTCAACAGATTAGTGCTGAGCCCTTGGCTTCTGGTGTATGCACAACAACAACAATAAAAAATTAATTTGTAGAGAGGCGTTCACACCAGGAGGAAGACCCACGGTGCTGAACAGTCAGGGATCTGGTTTGGTGGGGAGTAGGGGATGGGGTTGGTGGGGCAGGGTTGGGATGAGGGAGGCACAGAGGTAGTGGGTGGCTGAAGAAACAGTCGAAAAGGAGGGGCTTGAGATGGAGGAAGAGAGGGAGCAAAGTCAAGGGATTTGGGGATGGAGTTCAAAAGAGTGGGGGCAGACAGATGAAAGTCCAGCTGCCAATGGTAGGGCAAGACAGGTGGGAGACATGAAGTTGAATGGAGGGAACGGACAGATTGATAGGGGGTCAGCAGGTCAGAAGGGAAGAAGGGGGAAAGGCTATGGAGCACCTTGAAAGTGAGGACACGGATCTTGAATTCAGTTTTGGATGATCTGCAGCTTTGTGAGGAAGAGATGGAGAGGCTGACAAAGAGGGAGTTGCCATAGTGGAGCCTTGAGGTGACAAATGCACGTGTAAGGGTTTCAGCGGCCTGAGGGGTGTGGCAGTGACGGAGGCTGGCAATGTTTCGGAAGTGGTGGAAGCATTGCTAGTCATGGCATGGATATGGGAGAGAAAGAACAGTTCAGGGTCAAACAAGACACCCAGGTTCCTGACTGGCTTGATTAGGTGGATCACCATGGATGCTGATGCTGCCAGTGGACGAGGTGAGGAGGAGCTTCTACAATCAGGAGGGCCTTGGTTTTGCTGACGTTTGGCTGAAGAAAGCTGCCTCTCATCTAGGACTTGATGTCTGACCAGCAGTCTCTCTTTCACACCTTCATCACATGAAGGCTTGATTGCGCCAACATCCTGCTTGTTGGTCTTCCCAACTCTTGCCATAGGTTGCAGATCATCCAGATAGTGTGTCATCCACATACATGGGGAAATTCATCCCATGTCTGCAGATGATCCCACCAAGAGGTTGAAGAGGAGAGTGCTGAGGAACACCACATGAGATGGTGCAGCGGCTGGAAGAGAAGATTGCCTTATTTTTTAAGCCTGTTTTATGTAAGTACAGTACTTTGAAGAGGCTACAACAAACAAGTCCAGCGTTAAGATTGAAGTCAGCAATTTCCCAAATTCTGGAAGCTCTGAAATGCTAAATAAATAGAATAAATTTGGACCCATGTGCAATTTTTTATTAGAAGTGCCTCACATCTGTCAATAAGTCTTGGCCAGCATGTATGAATTTACACTCTCACGTAATGTATTTGTTCTTTTTGTGGGAAGATAATTGAGATAATGGAGCCACATAGACTTTAGCCGTAGCTGTAGTTACAACAGTAGGCTGACTCCTGCTGCTGTCTGAATACACGCATACTAAACATGAGGAACCCCGCACAAGACGGTGTGGGGATTGGAAGAGAAACTGCTGCCGGAGACTAATTGGAGACAGTGTGAGAGATAAAACCTGATCTAGTCAAAAACAGAACTTTGAGGTAGGAAGAGAGGTAGTGGAGGAGGATTGAGTGAACTAAAGGCAGCAGAGAGGTAGAAGAGGATGACGAAGCAGAGGGAGCACTGGTCACAGATGGTCAGTATGTTATTTGTGACCTTGACCACAGCAGAGTCGTTGTGAGCAGCATGGAAACGCGGTTGGAGGGGCTCATGGAGGGAGTGATAGAACAGGAAAGAGTGAAGCTGGGATGCAACAACTCCTTCAAGTACCTTGGAAAGAAAAGTGAGGTTGAGATGGGTTGGTAACTGGAAATCAGGGACTCGAGGAAATATCGAGGTATGTTCGGGGTCTACACCTGAGCCTTGAGAGGACGGAGATGGCTCATGAACCAGGGTGAGGTTCGTGAATAGGAGATGGTTCGGGAGATGAGGGGGGCAAAGGTATCTACAACAACAACAACAACAACAAAATTGCATTTGTAGAGCACCTTTCACATTAGGTGGACGTCACAAAGCACTGAACAGTCAGGTCGGGACCAAAGCACGGGGTGAAGGGTCGGGGTAGGGGGAAGAGGAAGGGAGTAGGAGAAGTGGAAGAGTTAGGAGGGGAGCAGAAGGCACGGTCAAAGAGGAAGGTCTTGAGACCGGCCTTGAAGGAGGAAAGAGAGGAAGTGAGGCGCAGGGATTCTGGGATGGAGTTCCACAGTGTGGGAGCAGAGAGGCTGAAAGCCCGGCCACCGATGGTGGGGCAGTTAGGGCGGTGGACGTGGAGTAGGCCAGAGCCTACTGAGTGGAGGGGACAGGCGGGTTGATAGGGAGATAGCTGGTTGGAGAGATAGGCGGGGGCAAGGCCGTGAATGGCCTTGAAGGTGAGGACAAGGATCTTGAATTTAATACTCTGGTGGATGGGGAGCCAGTGGAGATGAACAACAACAACAACAA
>JAAILG010001421.1:55912-67710 GCA_012026655.1 Hydrolagus affinis | reverse complement strand
AACCCTGGGTCTCCTCGCTTGCGAGGCGAGTGCTCTAACTTAGCATTTATCTAACGCTCTTTCACGGGCTGGGGTCTCGGGAGACCCTTGAAACAGGTATAAAGTGACACTCACCACACATACCACAGGTTGGTCCAGTTGGAAGGGCAGCTGTTAAATGGGAAACACAGAAAAAAAAAGATTCATTTAAAAAAAAGTTATTTATTTTAAAATCGTTAAATACTAAGAGAGAGTCTCAATCTCTCTCACCCCCCCCCCCACCCTCCCCCCCCACCCCCTCATTCCTAAAGACTGTGCTCTAGAGGGGAGAGGGAGGGGGTGAAGTAAAAGAGATCAGAATTAAGAAGCAGAACAGAAAAAAATAATCTTAATGGATCCAGTGCTGGACTCCCAGCTCTCACTTTAGCGTTTGAAATCAATGAATAAAACGTGAAAATCAATAACTAGGAAGTCTCTGTGTGTGTGTGTGTGTGTCTCTCTCTCTCTGTGTGTGTGTGTGTCTCTGTGTGTGTGTGTGGGGGGGGAGTGTAAATGCTTTAAGAGAAAGATTTATCGCAATAAATGTAAGGATTTATGTCTGTAACTCACCTACTAGATGCGTCCGGATTATCACCACAACTTTTCTGGGCTTCAGTGGCTGAGACCTAACAAAACACAAGCAAGCCATCGATCAGTGAAGTGATTTAAATTGGATTAAATTCCATGAATTGCAGTGAGAGAGATGCGAGGGAGTCAGTCAGTCTGTTTTGTTACCAGTGACAAAACACACTGTTTTCCCAACAGAAAACAACTGAACAAAAGTTGTGGGGAGTTGCCTTGAGTGACTTTGTCTGTGTGACTGTGTGTCTGTGATTTAGTGTGTGTGTGTGTCTGTGATTTAGTGTGTGTGTGTGTGTGTCTGTTAGTCTGTGTCTGTATATTATAACAATAGAAATCATAGTATGTTCTAAAAACTAACCTGAAACCAACATAACACCAAAAGAGCAGTCCTCAGAGTCTTGGCAAAGTGATTCATTTTACGCTCTTCCATCAAATCCATATTCGTGATACACACACACACACAGAGAGAGAGAGAGAGTGAATTAGCTTCAAAATCGCAGTCACATAAAATGGTGTCAAACTCATTGGGGGGAAGTTTTAACAGTTTAAGAGTCGGCAGCAAAGGCTTTGGAGGTTTTTATCCTCTGTTGGGTCCGCCCTTCACTCTCATTGAACACACCCCTCGCCCACTATCTCAGGCAAATGCAGGGAGAGAGGGAGGGAGAGAGAGACAAAAGATAGAATTGGCTTCTTTCCATTGGCCTCAGATTGGGAGGGAATCCTGCAGGAATGAACTCGCCACATTGCCAATGTTAACAAACAGGTCAATTGTTATATAACCTCTAATAATCATCATTGTCAGCCTTGCTGAAGATGAGGATTTAACCCAAACTGTCCTGTCTGTGTCTGTTCAGGTGGATGGTATGGGAAAAAAAGAGTTTCTCTCTCTCTCTGTGTGTCCCTCACCCCCCTCCCCCCTGTCCTGGCCAACAATTCCCACCCTCCACCACCCTCAAATAAAATTGATCGCTCATTCCAAGGTTGTTTGTGGGACGTTGCCGGACGCAACTGGCTGCTGCGTTTCTCTCACGAAATGCCAACAGTCACTACACTCGATAGTAGATTCTGAGAAGCACTTTGAGGCATCTCAACGACACTGACGAGGCGCTGGTATCGAACACGAGGGGGGGTCGTTAAAACCGGAGCCCGTCTCTCGCTGGAGGTTATCATTTCAGAGTTCGTTCTTTCTATTGAAATTTACAGCTGGCAGTTCACCGCTGTTCACCGCTGTTCACCGCTGTCTTGGTACTGGGGTGTGTGGTAATGGGGTGCGTGTGTTCAGTCTCTGCTCACCTCACCCCCGGAAACTCGCCTTCGTTTGCGGATCTGGGAGTGCAGGTATCGAGTGTCCGTCACTGTACCGTGGGCCGATTGCTCCACAAAGCGGATATCCCTGTGCGGGAGTCAATAACGAGGCAGCCAGTCTCAGTCATTTGAAAGGCGGGGGGTGGGGGGAGTGAGAGATATATATATTAATAATGAGTTATAAAACTCTGCACCATCTCCAGCACAAAGAACAGAGGATACCCAGGCTGTGCTTGACTTGTTCACATGAGTTCAGGCTGAGATTTAAGAGGAATGACAAACGCTACGTCCTGTGGAAATGATTTGTTCCTTTTCCAAACAAAGTTGCGGGAACTTCCTAAAGCTCACCGCGCGTAACAGCAATAACAACGACCGGCATTTACACGGCATCCCTCACGCCGGGCGGTGTCTTGGGGAGTTGCTGCCAGGGACAGAGAATCCTACAATCATTTGAGGAATTTGTTTTGGGGTCAGTCTGACGCTTGGAAACTCATCAGCACACTTCGGAATCTGCAAACACAAACGCACTGAGAGTTCCTCACCACCCTAGGACAAGTTTACGGGGCTATGAGGATTACGGGGGATTTGTTGAGTGATTGGGTGGGTGGGGGGGAGGAGTGTGTACAAACAGTAAGACAGAAACATGTGCACTGATGGATCCAAATGGGATAATCAAGATGGATTTGGTAAGACCTCTGATAAACTCAGCACGCACACACGCACGCACACACACACTCACTCCGTAAATAATGACACAAGTTACCAGGGTCGTCTTCAAATTAAGCTTCCACTTATCACTTGTTTACCTTGGGCATGGTGTATGGACAGGATAATAGAGGGCCAGTCTACCTTGCCCCAAGTCTTACTGAACAAATGTATAAGGGCGAAAACACATGTAGACGTGCACAGTCACTGTGAGGAGACAGTCACCATCGCTATTGGCCAACCCTCCAAAGCTCCAAATGTGACGTGTGTTAGATTTGGGCTCAGTGCCCGGGCCAAACACTGCAATGCAAGAGCTTTATAAAGGAAGTAGTTGGTGCTTGAGGATGTTGTGATTGTTCATCTGTTATTGTGCCTGAATTTGTGCAGCGATAGCGAAGACGAGAATGTACAGATCTCTGTGGCTGATTTATCTGATTGATCCATCAAACATTTCACACCACATTCCCCATTTTCAGTGTACAAAGTGTCTTTGAAGAGAGCTAGAGCTGTTAACCTGTCGGGGTGGAGACCTGTAGGGTAGTAGTTAGCACACTCAACAACAAAAATTACACTTGTGTTAGAGCCTTTCATGTCAGCAGGATGTCCCAGGTGGGGCGGGGGAGGGGGGGGTAGGGGGGGTGGGGGGGGGAAAGCAGGGGTGGGAAGGTGACTGTGGCTTGGAGGCTAAACCAAACCACCGTTCGGATTGGGTGATAGCCAACAACTTTGCACCCAGAGACACCAAGCTTCCGAAACTTCCTGAGAAAAACACAACAGATTAAACTCTCGTGGGGAGGAGGGGGGGATGGGGAGGAGGAGATGAGGACAATGAACCCTGATAAACACACCCGCCAAAGAACCAGAAAATCAAATCCCCAAATATCCTCAAAGTTTCTCAGGTGGGACACAAACAAAGTGAGTAGCTTCACATGGACCTCCTCCTGACTTGAAAGGCTAGTGTAATTTTGTTGGTGTTGTTCAAGAGCACTGGGCTGAGTCTTAGACACTATTGAACTGAACCCACCCTGTTATGGTTGATATCACTTCACTTAGCAGAGATAAGAGCCCCCTCCCCACCTCTCTCCCCACCCCAATGAAAACAGGGAACACTGCAGGCAATGTTACGTTGATCAACTCAACACCATCCTGTCTCCTCTCTTGCCTCGACCATCATCTGTTTCCATCTCCACGCTCGCTATCCTTTGTGTAACAAGGCACAATATAATCCCTCTCTCTCCCTCCCACCCCACCTCTCTCTCTCTCACTGGCGATGCCTGTTCTCACTTAAACTGGGAGGTTTTGGGCTCCAAGGCGACAAATGAAATGTCGACACTGCTCTCACCGGGAGGGATGGACGGACAAGACAGAAGGAGAGATGAACAGTTCTTCCATTCTATTCACAGCCCAAAGCATATTGGGTGGGTGGTGGGGGGGGGTTGGGATGGGGAAGGAGGAAGGTTGTCTTAAGCAATTTTCCTTACACTGTTTACCTGGTACAGTAGTAAGTAGAACCCTGATTGTTAGTCGCTTTCCAGGGTAATAATCCAAAATAATTGGGTCATTCAATCCCGTATTTGTGAGACATTACTGTGCACAACTGGCTATACAACATATACCAGTTGATTCACTTTTCGGTGAATTCTGTGAAGCACTTTGAGATGTCTCGACAACGTGATAAGGCGCGGAATCAAATGCAATGAATATTATTATTATTATTATTATTTTTACTCTGCGTGGTGGCGAATAATGGCACGTGGCAAAAACCTCACAGGTACGATACTTGTTGCTCTATTGTGCACACAGCTCGTAGGCAACAGTGATCTGTCATCACACTTTATCACAGTACAGACTGTCTGTTACTCTAAATCTTTTCCCATGTGTGTTATCAAGTCCCATGATGTTCCACCCACTTTATTGAGGACTGAGTGTCCTAAAGAAGTGAATGGGCAGTTTGCTTGCTGTTTGCTGGTCTGTTGGCTGGGTGAGCGGATTGTAGCAGAGGCTCTGGGGAGAGGAGCGAGTTTCTCCCAGAGTACTGCACACCAATTCTCCAGATAAATTGGTTGTACATCGCACGGCCTGTTCTGGGACTTTGTTGAACGTCTGTCTATGAAAACACTTCACCGTAATCACATGTGAAACTCAGATCCTTTGACACGATAAGGCGCCTACATGTAAAGAGCTATCAGCTGTCACTCTGCAACAAGTTGCGTTTATGAAACACCTTTCATGTCAATGAACCCCCTCAACATGGAGTAGGGAACAGAAGGTTTAAAGGGAGGGACGAAGAGAACCGGTTGAAACTTGCAGAGAGTGAAAGTAAGGAGTAGACTCCTGACTAGTCTACGTGGCTCAACTCACCACTTCACCAACTGAGCCACAAAGGACGAAGTGTCTTGGATTAAGTTAATGAATCTTCTACCCACTGGCCAGAAACAGACTAAATAAGTAGCTTGCAGTCGCAGGTGACTGTGTTATCTTTCAGGGTGTAAAGCCATGCGACATCTGACCTAGAACAATCAGGTTGAGCTTTAAGATATCGATATCTCACTCCCGTTAAAACAACATCAACAGGCTATGATTATAGAAGACGGGGAGGTGAAGGAATTGTGGAACATTACAGCAAAGACACAAAGCCCATTGGATCCATCACAGAAAAATTCTGCATGACCACCACCACCACCAACAAAATTACACTTGTATAGCATCTTTCACGTCAGGAGGACGTACCAAGGCACTGGACAGTCATTGCACCTTCATAAATGTGAAGAAAAAATGGTCTTGGGGCTATGGCCATGAGGAATTTGAATTGGAAGTAGGATGAAAAAAGTGGAGAGTTGAAGAGAGAAGGGAAAATAGTGCCCATGACTACTGACAATGACTCATTATGAGGCAGGAAGGTTCATTTCTCACCTCTTGGCTCGACGCCAAAAAGAGAAATTTACATTTATATTGCGCCTTTCAAATCGGGAGGCCTACCAGACTGTAACAGGAGCAGAACGAATAGTATGCATGCTTTTCATACCCACCCCACTGAGCTTTCACTGTGCTCACCTCATGCTTTAAGAATCTCATGCAGGTCAGTAACACTGACTGGCACGACACACCCTTTCCTGGGCCATCAGACTCATTCCAAGACTTTTAACCCTTGGTATCAAGACGTACTTGAAGTTGACATTGTTGTAATGTGGCCTCAAGACCCTCCTCCTCAACTGCGCCTTGGGTCACCTTCCTTACCCCAACTCTCTCTGCCTTCCACTCCTGATTCCAACCTCCCCCACCTCGGGGGCAAATCCATAGATGTCCAGCTCCCTGTGTTGTGGTAAGCGTGTCACTTAAAATCAACCTTAAGAGAAAATGGGTGAAGTTTGTAGGCACATTCCCTCCCACATGATTAACTTGATTAATTTGTGTATGTGTGTGTGTGAGGTGGGGTGGGGGTGCGGGGGTTGGCACAACAAACATCAGCTTTGATTTATATAGCGCCCTCCATATATAGCGCTTTTAAGGTGAGGTATTGCCGGAGACGGGCGATCCGTCGGAGGTGGTAGAAGGCGGTATTGGTGAGGGACCGGATGTGGGGGAGGAAGGACAGTTGGGGGTCGAACCTGATGCCGAGGTTGCACACAGGTTCGGAGAGTTTTAGGGGCCAGGCCGGGAAGGTGGAGGATGTGAGAGCCGTGCGAATGGAGACATTGACGAGAGCCAAGGAGCATGGCCTCCGTCTTGTCAACATTCAGCTGCAGGAAGTTCGCGCTCATTCAGCCCCTGATGTGTGACAGGCAGCCCATCAGGGGACTGGGAGTCACAAAGTGAAGTGGAGAGATAGAGTTGGGTGTCATCCGCGTACATGTGGAAGTGTGCCCCATGTCTGCGGATCACATCCCAAGAGGAAGCGTATAGATGAGGAAAAGGAGGGGGCCAAGGATGGATCCCTGGGGTACCCCACAGGTAACTGGGTAAGAGCGGGAGGAAAAAACGTTTGTGGAGATGTACTGCTGGCGGTTTGTGAGATGTACTGCAGTGGGCAGAGGAGGGGGAGCTGGGTGAGCAGTAGGTTGGTGGGGATGAGATCGAGGCAGCAGGTTGTTGGCCTCATAGAGGTGAGAGTGCGTGAGAGGGAGGAAGGAGAGATGGGGGAGAAGTTGTGTAGGAAGAGGGTCGAGGTAGGAGCTCAATATGGGGGGGGGTGGTGAGGGGGATGGGGTGGGGGTGGTAGTGGGTGACGAGAGGCTGGAGGATGATGCTGCCTGGCTGATATTGTGGATCTTGGAAGAAAAGAAGTCCGTGACCTCCTCACACCTTGGCATTTGAAGTGAAGATTGAGGAGGCCCGAAGGGGTGCGCGGAGGAGGTGGTGGGTGGTGGAAAAGAGGACTTTAGGGTTGTGGTTTGCCTCCAGGATGATGTTGGAATAGTCGGACGTTTTTGCTCGACACAAGGAGATGCTCGAGCAGCCGGGTTTGGCATTCGAGGGTGCGGAGATGAGTGTTGTACCAGGGGGAGCGGGTGGGGTTGGAAATAGACCTGGATTTCAGGGGGACGAGAGAGTTGAAAGCCAAGCGGAGGGGGTGTTTAATGATTGTTTTTTTAAATGGAAATAATTGAAGACTAATCTGAGCTATTGCATGTTATTTATGAGTTTGAGGAGGGTCTCTTTGTAGCACGTATGTCACACTAATTTACGATTCCCATATCAGAGATTGGCATATCCAGAACCCTCTTCTGTGCGGTCAGCGTGACTGGATATCCGGATTATGCTCTTCACTGTACAGTCGAAGAAAGGGGAAATCTAAGAGAGAAAATCACTTTGGGAGAAAAATGCGGGAGAAGTTAATCATCAACAACAAAACAGTGGCTGGTGGACTGAATCCAACCTAAACATGGCTGGAATCAAGATCACAAGCCCTGGAGGTGAGAGAACAAATGTACAAAGTCACTTCCGGAGACTTGGCTAGACTATTGGCACTGCTCCACCACCAAAACAAAAGGGATTGTGTTTCATCAATGACGTTATTTTCAGCATCATAGCTGGGCTTATTGAGCGAGGGTGCGGGTGGGATGCAATTTAACTACCAGACGGAGACACGCGTCTGTTCGTCACCCCCTCCCCTCTTTGATTAACCGATTGACCAAACAGCACAGCCTTTATTCTAATCAAATCAAAGTGCCTCAAAATTGGAGAGAGCTGAGTTTCGTTGGTTAGTTAGTAACTTCTTGTCTCTTGTTTTCATCAGCTGGTTTAAATCCCCGGTTGCATCAGACCTCACAAAATCATGCTGGGCTGATTCATTCACCGTTCACTGAATATTGTTGTGCCTCATTCTCCCTATCTAAACTGATTTTTATCTAAGAGTGTCCATTAGTATCGGGCTTCGTAATTGTTGTCCGTTAGGAAATACCTTTCCACTAGGTGTACAAATGCGCATTGACTCGGATTTAAAGTGGAGAGCCGTCACGTTGAGGCCACATTCTGCCATCGTGCATGATACAGCTCACATTCCCTATCCGCATTGTGTCATCTTTCTTCAATATACATGCACTGTACTTCTCAAGTATCTATCCCTCTCTTTCTTGAGCCAACCACTCAATTAGCTTTGCATATCTGCGAGTAGAATCGCATTCGTGGCTTGTTTTTTGAGTGGTTATTGTTTGCTGGGGCGGGGTGAGAGGATGTGTACGTGTGAGGTGTGTGGAGCGTGAGTGTCTCAAATGGTCTGCGTACACTGTCGTATAATAACTTCTGCGTTCGATACAGTGCCTCATCACGTTGTAGAGACGTCTCAAAGCGCTTCACAGAATGTACCGTAAAGTGGACCGACCTGTGCATCTTGTGGGCCAAACGCAGCAGCCAATTGCGCACAAACTGTGTACAGATGAGCGAGAGCAGAACGATTAAGAACAATAAGTTGACCGGGTAGTATTCAATGGTGAACTTTGCACTCGAATCACAATGAACTCGGCACCTGCTAATGTGTGATTCATAGTTCAGTAAGAATTCCATTACAAAGCAAGCAAAAGGTCTATTTATAAATGACTGTATTAGCTCAAGGGGGCTTGGAAGTATCGTTCATCCAGTCACAGGTTTGCAAAGACACGTTCAGACAGAAAGACTGTTTCCTACTTGTTTTTTTGTGTGTCGAAAGCTGCCTGACACAGATCATGGGACTCAACTTACGCAAAAAGTTAAAAATAGTGATATTTTTATCACTGTTGCCGTATCATGGGGGTAGGGTGGGGGGAATACTGTTGCAAGAGATGTACAGTAACAAGAAAATGCCTATTTGCGATGAAGTGTGTAGGAAAGGTGTAAGTTGTTGTGGAACCTGTTCCCTTCTGTGTCTCTCTACCTTTGAGTTCACCAAGATTCTACTCCACGTCAACGGGAGTATATAAACACAAGTTGTTGTTGGTAACTCACGTGTAGATCTATTTAGCCTTTTGTTCAACTATATAAGGTGCTGCTTGAAACAGTCCTTTTTAAGGTTGAAGAACTTTAGCATCTACAGTAGTAAGAAAGAGTAACTCATTTCACACAGAGAGAGAGAGGGAGGGGCAACAAATGGAGTTGTTCTTGTTTGCTTATCACTAGCCACTGGTATACAGCGCAGAACGTCATTAATTCATTACCTCTACGGTTAAAAAAGATTAACTGATGTGATAGAAACAACTCGGGATTGAAATTCCTCAAGGTCTTAGTCTTAACATGTAGCTCAGTGGTTAGAGCACTCATCCTACAAGAGTGAGACCTGTGTTCGAATCCAGGCAGATCAGGGTGAAACCTTGGGCAAGTTTCCTTACTCCACACACCTAATAATAATCCATCCTCAAAAAAACCACAGTACTGTAATAAAAATTAGTCATTTTCAATCCACGAGTGTTTGTGAGACACTGCTGAGCGCAATTGCCGCGTTTCGCCTACAAATATACAGTCAATTCACTTTAGAGTATATTCTGTGAAGCGCTTTGAGATGTCGATAAGATGTCAAAAGCTCTATATCAAAAAATGCAAGGATATCAAACGCAACGATTTGAGATGTGCAGAATTTTGGAAGTGTTGGTCATTCAGGTTTAATGTGGAAGATGCCTCTGTGCAGTACCTTTTGAGAACCAGCTCCTAACAACAAGACTTTATTGAGTTTCCAAAATCCTGACACGGTCTTAAATTTTAAGGTAAAATGGTTTTGAGGCTAAGATCATGGTGGAACCATGAAAACTTGCCTAGCAGTACGTGGGAACCTGGCTATTAGTCGATTGGTGAATTGTTTTCCAAGTGTAATAATCTCTCATCCCTTAAAAAGTTGGTCAATCAATCTAGGACTGTTTGTGGGACACCGACGTGTACAATTGGCTGCCACATTTCGCCGACAAAATACAGTCAGTCGACTTTACACTATACGCTGGGAAGCGCTTTGAGATGTCTGAACAATGTGATATAGTAAAACCTCGATACTCCGGCATGGTGTCCTTCTGCGAAGTAAACCAATACAGTACTCCTAGTATAATCAGATTTCTATGTTTTCTCTTGAGCTGTGATTTCTGGTGAACAAACGAACTCTGTTTGATCACTGCAAATGCTCTGATAGACAATGGGCAGAATGCCAGGCAAATAGATAGGGGAATCTGCATAAAACATTCAGAAGGTCACACAGTCACACAGACAAACTGGCCTGTGACCTTCAGCTCGTATGATTAGTTTAATCACCTCCTTGTCTGGCTCAGAAAGTCCAACACTACTCAGTCCAGTTGGTCGATATTAACTTGTTTTGTTCCTGCTGGAGATTGGAACTTCAAACTACCTGTGTATAGGTTGAGATAAGGTCATTTGTTCCATCCGCTCTCTCATTGAAGCAGGTTCAAAGACCTTGTGACGTATCTACTCCGTTCCAAGTTTCTGTTGATGCTTTTTTATAATGAATTTCTGCAAAGGCCCCTTTTCTATGCAACTGTAAAGGACTTTGATTCACTCCTTTCGTCCCTGTCCCCATACTATACATGCACTTTGACATCCCCTCGCCCCACCCACCCACCCACCCACCCACCCATCCACCCAGGCACTGACATCGCGCTTGGCAACAAATTTTCAAGAGAGACCAGATCCCTCACAAGTGTGATGTCAGCTTTGGCTCAGTTAGTAACACTCTCACATTGTAATCAGAAGTTGGTGGGTTCAAGCCCTACATCAGGACATAGATCCCACATACTTTATGCTAACGCATAAATGCAGGGGCACGCTGAATTATTGGGGGTACTGTCCTTCAGATGAGACATTAAATCAGGGTTCTGTCTGTATTTGTACAGGCAGAGGTTAAAGATCCTGTGGTACTTTTGGAAAGGAGAAGTGAGTTTCCCACTCAAAATCCTCCAGATTGATTTGCGTTTCTCCTGATGGCTATTTGTGGGACTTTGCTACCAGCGACTTGACTATCTGCCTGTCTGACATTGCGTCCTGGACGAGGGACAACTTTCTCCAGTTGAACATCAGCAAGACTGAGAGCTTCCTGAACCAGCGCCTCCGCACCTCAGGGGCTGGCAGCATCAGAGTCCACGGCTACATACTCCACCTCAGGAACCTGGGTATCTTGTTTGACCCAGAACTGTACTTTCTCCCCCACATCTGTGAAAGCACTGCCTTCTCCCACCTCCGTAACATTGCCAGACACTCCCCTCAGGCTGCCGAAACCCTCACCCACGCATTTGTCACATCAAGGCTTGACTACAGAAACTTCTTTCTCATAAGCCTTCCCAGCTCTTCCCTTCACAAGCTGCAGATCATCCAAAAGTCTACAGCTTGTGTCCTCTTCCACACTGAGCTCCGTGACCCCATCACTCCCACCCTTGCCCAGCTCCATTGGCTCCTCATCCCCCAGAGGATCAAATTCAAGATCTTCGTCCTCACTTTCAAGGCCTCGTCCCTTCCTATCTCTCCGACCTGCTGACTCCCTACCATCCTCCCCGCCCACTCTGTTCAGCAGGCTCCGGTCTGCTCCATATCTCCCTCCCGACCCGCCCTACCATCGGCAGCCAGGCTTTCAGCGTTTCTGCCCCCACGCTCTAGAACTCCATCCCACAGTCCCTTTGCCTCGCTTCCTCCCTTGCCTCCTTCAAGGCCGGTCTCAAGACGCTCCTTTGCGATTGTGCCTCCTGACGCCCTCCCATCTCTCTCTTTCCTCGCCCCCCCCCCCCCCC